>CAEFZX010001669.1:0-14954 GCA_903066825.1 Alfaro cultratus | reverse complement strand
CATCTCTATTCTGTAAATGTACAACTTCTGCACATGATTCCTCTATTTAGAATAAACATCCACATTCCCTCTCAAAGGACTCTCTGACACGCTGTCTGTCTTTAAATCCCAGCTGAATGCTCTGCTGTTCAGACATTTACATGATTTACTTATTTGTATTTTTTAAATTTGTATTTTTTTTTACTTAAAATGTATTATTTTTATTTTTGTGAGGTGACCTTATGTGTCCTGAAAGCACCTTTTAAATAAAATATATAGTTATTATTATTATTATAAGTACTTATTCTGCTACAAGCAAGAACGTTGCCATGGTTACTGCTTCATGTGGTGGCAGACTTCCGGGTATTTATACTAATTTACATTAAGATGTATTTATGGGCGGCGACAGGGTGGACCAGCAGCTGCTCTATTTCCTGCAAGTTAGGATTTATAAAGGAAATGTGTGTAGCCATGTGCATGCGCACGGCTTTATACATCCGTACGCCAAGTTTTAGTGTGAAACTGCGCACTCTTTTATGCATGAGGCCCCTGGACTTTTTCCAAGTTCAGGTTTTTTGGATTGTGATTGGACAATGCACATTAGTGAACATGAGTAAGTCCTGAAAATGTACCAGATTGGACCTTGCAGGCAAGGTTTTAGTCATAGTACCCAAGCAGGCAGATGGCATAGCACTGCAGAGATGGAAGTAAAATGTGCAAACACAGGAAGAAACAAATTCAAAAAATAAATTGGACTATTTTCAATAAAGAAAAACTCATTTGGTTTCATTACGGAGTGATGTATGTCAAACATTTATTTCTGCTAATCTTGCTTTATACAACTAAATGTCGATGACAACCCAAAATTCAGTTTTTCAGAATCTTGGAACAGAACTTTATAATGCACCGATTGCAATTTTCTGGTTGATCACTAATCTTTAAAAACAGATTAGTGGGCGGCTCTGTCAGTCAAACCTCTGTCACAGCAGAGCAAAAGAGGACAGTGGCCAATTTTCAGACCTTTCCAGAGGTAAGATAGGGCTTCACATATACTGTATCGGCCGGTCATCAATCTCCAAAAATCTGGGCAGATTTATGTATTGGACTTCTTTTTTTTTATTAAATAAGGGCAATAAAAAAAATTTAATTCATAAATGTTAGCCCATTGAAGCTTATTTTCATGTGCAGTATATGCAGTCAATACTTGGTCTGGGCTCTTTTTGCATGTATTACTGTATCAACATTCTTGAGCATCTTGCGATTTGCTCGCATAGTGAACTTGCTTGGACTACCGACTCTGGGCTTGTTGGCATTTTTTTTAATCAATATTCTTCACAGTTCTAAGGGAAGTAGATGATTTGAAAACCTTTTGAGACCTTTTAAATCCTCATAAGATTCTTCTTTCTAAAGACCTCAGCCTCTTTTAGGAGGATGACTTTTGGCACCGAGCAACTTTTTTCCCCCTTAATCCCTGTTTCAGGACTGACCTAACGCAAGGAATGTGACAGTTGCAGGACCTTCATCCGTCTCTAACTGCAACCACAGCCCCTTGAATGCTTTTAGCTGCAACAAACCTCTCAGGACGTAGAACCTTATAGTCTCTACATCTTCTCCTTTCATTCACCATCTAAATCAGCACTCTGATTCTTTTTTTTTTTTACTCCACTCAGCTTCCATTACTATGGTTGGTTCCAGCCTTGTGTAGACAGCCAGGTTCTTAACTTTCACCAACATTCACTTATCTGCACTGACTAATGCCCACACATTCACACACTGATATGATATGGTAGCCCATTTGGGGTTAATGTAATGCTCAAGGGCACTTCAACATGGGTGACACAGGTTAGGAGACTGGAATTGAGCTCAGTCAGCCAGTATACTCTACCTACTAAGATGCAGTTGTCAGGAGCCTCTTTTCCATGATTGTGTAAACTATTACATTGCAATAAAGCAACTGTATTAAATTCTTGTAGCTGATGTTTATGTAGTTTTCAGATAATCTATGAGTTTGCCTCAAACACATGTACTGTTGCAGTGCTAATGTTTTATAGGTAAATTAACAATGATTCATTGCCTTGCCAAAAAAAGAAATCCCCACCAAAAATAAAACCCGCAGACTCTAATATTTTGTTGAACCGCTTTAATCTTTTTTCCCATCCAGTCTTGCATTCATTTTCCACCAAGATCTCATTCGACTATTGCGCAAAGCCTTCTTCAAAATATCACAAAGATTCTCAATGGGGTTAAGTCCGAGCTCTGTGGTGTGAAAATGCTCCCCGAAGAAACCATTCATCAACAGAATAACTTGGTCATTCAGTGTGTTCAGGTGGTTCAGGTCACCTCCTAATGTTGCTGAACCTGGACCCGACCAACTGCAGCAACCCCAGATCATATCACTGACACCACAGGCAGCTACAGTAGAGGCTGGGCATGATGAGTCACTTCATCTGCCTCCTTTCCTACTCTCATACTCTCGTCACTCTGGAAGAGGGTAAATCTGGACTTATCAGATCACAGGGGTTAGAGTTACGGTCTCCTTAAACATTTCCTCTGCTTTATGCCAATGATTTGACCCTTCTTAAACAGACTAACATCCTCTCCATGACTCCAGCATGCTTCTTTTCACACTGTCTAAGAAATGAGAAGCTACTCATTACATCATTTGGGGTTTGCCATGCTATAAATTAGACCCATCAACCCAAAGATATTTTTTTTATGTTCTTGTTATGACTGTTTCCAAATAATAAGAATATTTAAAAAATGTGTTGATTTAGATAACCGATAGTGATCACTGACGGTCTCTGTTATCAGTCTCAGGCATTCATCTTTTTCTTTTCTTGGCCTAACTTCCTGTTTTTTTCTTTTTCTGTCTTTTGCCCCTTCTTTTAGTTGCTATTCTCTCCAACCTTAACGATAATTTGCATTTTGAAGGCCTTCCTTTAAATACAGTCCAACCAGCCTGTTAGTCAAATTCACCTTTTGTTGGTGCCTAGAATGTGGAATCAGTTTGAGTTGAATTCAGCTAATGTGACCCATTTGCACACCTACACTAATAAGCACAAATATAAACACAAACACAAGCTCTCTGTTGGTTAACGCCATGAATTCTGTGGAAAGTCTTCGGTTGCCACAGTGCCTCATTAAACCTTAATGAGAAGGTGAATAATTAAGAATAAAGCTGAGCAAGGTCACCCTGAGTATTTTTAGGAACTGGTCTTTGTTTCAAGATGGAAGTATTTTAATGGTGCTCGACTGAAAAAAAAAAAAGTGAAGTAGTGAAGCATTTTCTGATGTTGCAAGTCACTGTAAGGTGGAAGTGGTTTAAATCAGCAGGGTGCAATGTAGTTCTGTTGGATTTCACTTGTTGTGAGGCTAACCGCGCTGATGCAGCTCTAGAGACGATGGGCTGTCACTGATCCACTCTGTTGTTTCAGGAATGGTTATAGTCTCAACTTTGTTTGTTGGGCTTTAGTTAATCTACATCTGACCCAGCGTGGAAGAAACTTATATATGTTTGTAATGTTTAGTTGGATTTTTAAAGTTAGCTGGCCTTGATGTTCAAAACAGTAAATACACTGATCAAAAATCTTGCAAAAATGACTGAAAATCACTATTTAGACACAGCATACTAAGAATGAAAATGCTTTTTTTATTGTACATTTGCTATAGAGAATCACAACCAAATTTCTGTCAGTACAACCCATCTAACAGGTGCCTGGTCGGCCCTGGCTCCAGAGGAGTTTAGCTGGGGAGGCATTGACTTATTTTGGAGGGGAAAGTAAACGAACTTTTATTTGAATATAAATACATAAACAAATATTTATGCAATCTTTTACATAATATAACCAGGTTAATACAAAATAAACATTGTTTTGAAGCGTTCATAGCGACGTCGCTTTTTGATCCTTCGGTGTCGGCTCTTCCTATCATTGTGAAGCAGAATTCACCAAGCGTTGGATTGTTCACCCACTAATAGGGAACGTGAGCTGGGTTTAGACCGTCGTGAGACAGGTTAGTTTTACCCTACTGATAATGTGTTGTTACAATAGTAAACATAAATGAAATGTTGAGAAATTATGCTTAAATTTGCATAAGTATCAACTCATATATTACAGAAATCTAAGAATTTAATGTTTCCAAACGGTGAAGTCTACTTGTTGTGTATGAAACACCAGGTCAAATAAAATAATGTCCAAGCAGATGACTGGAAAGAACACAAGGCAACATTTATTCTCGAACCGGGAACCGTCTTCTTCTTCGGTTCAGCTCACCTCTCTTGTGCACCTCAAGAGCGCCACCAACGGCGAATCATTATATTTCCTTTACTATGAGACAACCAAACAGCCTCCTACACATAGGAGCATAATCAGACCAAAAGTGTCTAACAATCTTAATACAGAGGTTCAATTATTTCTTTGTCTGGAACACCACACTATTTATTTAAATGCAAAATCAATATACTCAAATAAAAGCAGCAATAATATTATTCCACTAAAAGTAAAAAGCACAGCGCAGTAAAACTACTCGTATAAGTATCTTTTTCCCCAAAAAGTAGCTCAAGTAAATGTAACCAGTATAACCCACTTTTGAGCATCGCTAATAATATTAGCAGACTATTCTTGTTAACAAGCTTAAGGTCATATATTGGCATTAGCTGGTCATCATTTAGCTAACATTATCTGCATCCAACAACACTACTCAACGCACTCAGCTTGGGGAAAAAAAATGTGCAAAGTTTTTTGCCATGATTTTGACACACACCTGTCTCTATACAGCAGCAGGTCTCCCTCACTGCCATACATTATGAAGCACCAAAGCGGCGCTCACTTTTGTTTAAAGGCGGCTCGGAAAAACATGTTATGACATGTTAACAATGGATTAAACGGTTGTAACAGATGAAAAAAGTGCAAGGGGCAGAGGGCACAGTACGAGAGCTTCTACTATATCAAATTTAGACATAGGAATATAGAAATTTAGCCACTCTGAGGTTGGAAAAAAAAGAACTTCCAGTCCAGGGGAGGCACTGCTGACTCTCTGGGTAGGGAATGCCTGCCCATGCCGCTGGGCCTGTGCCTGGGACTGCAGTGATTGAAGGCTCTGTCCTAATATATACACTAATTCACTAATTTTGACAAATAGCCCCTCAATAAATTAGAGGCCAGGAATTCCCACTTTTCCCACAATATGATCCCCAAACCACAACACCCCCACCTCCATGCCTTATACTTGGTATGGAAGGCTCTATTGGTTTGGTTTATGCCAAACTTGTCCTCTGTTCTGGTGTCCAAATATTTCAGTGTTACTCATTTATCCAAAGAACATTATTCCAGAAAGTACAGGTCTTTCTCTATCTTTTCTCTGGGAAACTTTAAGTTGGCCTTCATGTTTTTCTTAGAAATCAAGTTTTCTGCTTGGACATTCTATGAAACTAGTCCAGAGGCATCACATCAACAGTAGCAACAGATTCTTGTAGATCATTTCAGGGTTTTTAAAGACTACTGTTGGCATCTGGTGTTCTGCTTTCAGAGTGAATTTAGTCAAATTTGGGCATGTTGTCTGTTATTTTCTGTGTTCTTCACTGTTCTCCATTAAGGGGATTGACAGACTTCAAGCTCTTTTGCAACCTCTTTCAATCCCATGGAGCACTGCTATGAAACGTTGATACGCTGCAGTCTTTTTTCTGAAGGCCTTAGGTTGCCAGTGTGAAGTTCAGTCCCACTGTAACAATCAGGAGCATATCAATCTAAATATCCACGTTTAGAGAGTTGGACTACTTCAAAATGCGGATGTGATGGCCCTGTGTGATTTTAGCCATTTTTAATGGGAATAGATGTAAAGGTGTCAAAATGTATTCCTCCCCTGATTTTATTTTTATCTAGTTTCCTTGATTTTTTTTTCTTGTTAGCTGTTGTCCCATAAAATTTCCAAGGTATTATTAAAATTGATTTTAAACATCCATATGTCCATATATTTTTGAAAAACACATGGATTGCTTTAGGGAGTCCTATTTTTCTAATATGACTATGTAGTCCACATCCAGGATGGTGGATGTCAAATGTAGGATGGAACCAGATGAGTTCATTAAGATAGTTATTTCTTTCCTTTCAGTAAAAGCACAACAGTAAAGCTAGCTTGAACCATTGTGCATTCCTTTTGAGTAAAAAAGTCACAATTTCTACATCCTATGTTGAAAAAGAAATGTCATCATCAACAACCTTTAAAAAAATCTGACTAAGTTGCAGAGCATAAATGTTCATAAATGTACGTTAGCTTGACCTCCTGTCAGGTTGCATCTCATTGAATCTATGATCATCATTAAACACATTCTAACCAAACATTTGACTGAAACTCTTGATCACACTGGGTCCCTGTTGCTGCTGTTTTCACATTTAAAGTGACCCGGAACCTTTAAGTGCTTCTCATCTGGGCTTAACTTTGAAGTTTTGAGCACTACAGTACTTGTTGGAAAATGTGGGGTTTTTTTTGTTTGTTTTTTTTAACATTTTTTTCTCCGAAGAGTTTTTGCGGCACTAGTGGCTCGTATTTTTTGTGACAGTAGGCTGACAGGAAGGGGGGAGACATGCGGCAAAGGTTGCTGAGACCGGGAGTTGAACCAGCGACGTCCACATCGAGGACCAAGGCCTCCAAACGTGGGGCGTGCTAAACCCCTGCGCCACCACAGCACGCCCCAGAAAATGTGTTTGGTTCAACGAAACATTTGACTGAGCAGTGCTGACAATGTGAACACTGTTTATTTCAGTCACTCACCTCATTGACTGAGCAGGAAACACAGCAGATTCAGAGCTTTCTGTTGTTTGAAGCTACTAATGTGAGTTTCTTGTCTCAGGTTTAATGTCACTGGGTGTAATTATGATTCCAAGCCTGATATGACTCCATTTGAAGTACATTATACGGAAACAAAAAGGGTATTTATAGAAAAAAGGCATAAAGAGCATTTTATCTAATGTGAAGCTCTGAAATATGGTTTTGTTGCCAAATTTTGGACTCTGATGAAACCAGAGTTAATATTTTCTTCTTTTTTTCTCTTCCTCTGTAGTGTGCTGTTTTGTGGTCCATAAGCGCTGTCATGAGTTTGTCACGTTTTCCTGTCCAGGGGCCGACAAAGGACCTGCGTCTGACGTAAGTAAAGAATGTTTACAGACACACCCGCTCAGCAAAAAGTTAGTTTTTTTTGGCCTGTAATCCCACTCAGAAAGATGATCTAACAGAAAAACTGTTCTATACAATGTTTATCTTTTTGCTCCTAAACATATGGTATATTAGAAAAGTATTAATCTTCCTTGAACTTTTACATATTTTGTCCTGATACAACCAGAAATATTTAGTCGTTCATTTGAATTTTGTATGGTATTGCAACATTCCAAAGTGATGCATAGTTGTGAAGTAACTATGTCTTTCAGGGATTCCGTTAAAATAACAAAAACACACACACACACACACACACACACACACAATGGAAAGTATGAAATATGTTTGCTCTGATACCTTTAAAATAATTTCTAGTATAAAATGTTAGTAACTTTGGAGGAACTGGAGAGATCCACAGCTCAGGTGGGAGAATCAGCTGTTTTAAAACATGGGAGTCCATGTCCAGTCCACCAGCATGTTTTAGATGCTCCAACACAGCTTATTCATTTGGCTCAATTACCTCCTATGTTTGTGAATACAGCTCACATAAGCCTGGTAGTAAAGCTTCAGTTTTTTACTGTGTTGTATGGTCTGCTTTGATAAAAGCTCTGAGTTTATGGAGACTTAATACTGTTAAAGGAAAAGTATAAAATCCCTTAAATTTGTGCCATGTGTGACATCTAATACATGACTTGCATATGAAATCATCTCTAATTTATCTGTATCCAAGAATCTAGACTTAAACAAGGTTTAGAACAACTAAACTGTTCAGCAAATAATTAAAAAATGTTCATATTGAGAAATGCTGGACTTGAACATCCATTCACAGACAGTCAGCATCAAATCTGACTGAGTTTGAACTGTTGTTAAAAAAATTGGGCAAAGATTCAGTCTATGGATGTGCAAACCTGGTTAATATCTTTCTAAAATAAAAATGGGTTTATAAAGTATGGAAGACCATGCCTGCCACACTTTTCAGTTTCCTTTTTTGTTAAAAAGAATAAAGAAAATGGGTAAAATCATCTATGTTCACAACTATGCATCATGCAGTGTTAAGTTACACAAATGCTGCTGGAGGAACTTTCTTGCACACATAAATAGTGTTGTGGACTTTGGCTTCTTGTCGGGTCCAAGTCCTATTAGGAAAAGTTCATAAAGTAGAGATATGCTGCCTGGCTGCTTGGGGTAATGACCCAGGACTCTTCTCTCATGATGTGCTTTTATTGAGCATGTACAGTATTGTTCCAGTCATGCTGATTTTTATTAATCTCTAATTCTGCCTTCGAAAGTACCTGTCTAACAATCTCTGATCGGTGGAAACACCCACTGGGAAACATCAGTTAACTAAAATAAAAATGAAAAAATTTGTTTGAACTATTAAATTTTCAGAGGGTGTGACATTTTCTAAGCAGTCTTGCATTTGCACACAACACCAGACATAAATCTGCAGAAAAGTTGTCTATAAAGATGTTTTTCCAGGTGTTGATCTGGCCTCCAGGAACACCTGAGAGGTTTTTCCATGGAAGGAACGACGAGCCACAACAGCTTCAACTGCCAGTTATTTATGTACTAACTGCTGAAAATGCGCCAGTTCCCACAACCTTTACTTCCTCTTACAAAACAGGCAGCTAAGAACAGTGGCAGTGTGGAAATAAGTAATTTTGCCTTCACAAACTGAAAAGTTATAGCTTTCCTCTGCATATATGCATTGTTATTTAAACTAATAAAGACACAAAGTTGTTAATTGAACTATCATCCAAGGTAGAAAGGGAGAATATTTACTGGTTTGCTGACTCAGCTCTCTAAGTACGGCCCGTAAGACAAATTAACAACTAATACTTAATATAGATTTACTAATAATTGTCCTTTTTTTTAACAGTTTTTTCTCTTAGGACTAAATGACTTATGTCTCAGTAAGATCTAGAGAGACTCATTTATACTTTTATCTTTAGTCGCATTGATTACTGCAACAGTGACCTCACAGTTCTGCCTAAAAATCAATCCTCCAGCTGCTGCTGATGTTCTCCTAAATCTAGGAAGAAAGAGCACATCACCCCTACACGTGCACCGATTGCAATTTTCGGTCAGAAAACTGCAGACAGATCTGTATTGATCTTTAAAAAGCTTGACCTGCCGATTCTGATTTGGCCGATACTGGCTTTCTTATCAGTAAAAATGAAGGAAATCAGCACCGATAAATGTCTTCACCCTTAGTCACCCCCGTTCTAAAGTCCTTCACTGGCTCCCTGTAGCTCAGAGAATAGACTTTGAAATACTGTTGTTAGTTTATAAATCACTGAACGACTCAGCACCACAATACATTAAAGATCTGCTGTTGTTGTATCAACCTTCCAGAACCTCTTTGGTTCTGCTTTTGGTCTGCTCTGCAACCCCAGAACCAGAACCAAACATGGAGAAGCAGCATTCAGCTTCTATGCACCACAAATCTGGAACAGACTTCCAGAAAACTGCAAAACAGCCAAAACACTGAGTGCCTTTAAATCTAGACTAAAAAGCTGTTTAGAGTTAATTTGAAACTCTAACCAACATTTTGATGTATATTGATGGCACTTGACAAAATGTAATGTTAACTGGTTTAGTCTGAGGTATCTCTTTTGACTTTGTATTTTTATATTTTTATGATGTTAAGCACTTTGAACTGCCTTGTTGCTGAAATGTGCTGTACAAATAAACTTGATAAATTGATTTATGTTCTTCCAGGATCCTCGCAGTAAACACAAGTTTCGGGTCCACACCTATTCCAGCCCCACCTTCTGTGACCACTGTGGCTCCCTCCTGTATGGGCTGATACACCAGGGCATGAAATGCGACCGTATGTATTCACAGTATTTACGCTGCTTGTTTGTGTGCTGTAGCCTGAGCACAGAGAACTGTGAGTTTGGCAGCAAAGTGAGATTGTTCAGGAAGAATCTCCTTCATTTTTGTGGATGTTCTACTCCCACTCTTCACTGTATTTCTGCTCTGGATTCATAAAGCAAACACAGATCAAGATCACGTTCTGAAGATTGTCCCCTATTTTCACCAGGGCACAGTGGTTCTCCCTTCAGTTACAATTAGCATAGAAAAAAAAAACTTTTTTTTTTTTTTTTTTAAAGCTGCAGTATAGATTTTTTATTTAAAAAATCTGGTTTTTACTTATCTGTTAACATTATTACTGTTATGTCGTTAGAGTACAATATATGGCAGATAATCTGTGAAGAAATTGAGCTCCTCTACCTTCTCTCACTGCTCCCAGTACTAACTGCAGAAAATCACCAGTCTGAAATGACCAATCAGAACCAGAAGGAGGGTCTTAACACTGTCAATCACTCTCATGCTTACCCTCTCTCACTTGCTTGTTGCTAAGCTACTGCTGGTTCACCAGTGCACCTGCATATTTTTGTAAAAGTTACATTCTGAAGCATTAATTATGGGTCCGCAGAAAATCTGCTCAAATTTACAGAATTTTGGATGATTGGCCAATTGGTACATGTGAAAGCCATCTTATCCACTGATCTTCTCTGCAGCAGTTTGTGTTGTATATGATAGTACTACTGGTCATTCTGTTTTTTATGGAGCAATGCCAGTACAATAAGCTATTATCTGTCTAATTAGTGAGAAGGGAATATTCATTTATGTAAATGTTTCTCAGGTAAAACCTGATACTTAAGCACAATTAAAACACAATTCATAGAGCAGTAATGCAAAAATAATACAGTAGTTAATCTGGATCTGTGAAAGCAGGAAGACTTTAATTAATCTATCTACTCTGTAGCAGCGTTACCTTAATTAATTTCGATTTCAATTCAAAAAAACTGTTGGTCATTTTTATTTATTTAAGTTTATTTGATAGGGACAGACACACATTGACATAGACAAACTGAACAAAACAGCAGTCCCATGTTTGCATCGTAGTTCAATAGCAACAGCTAATAGCAGCAGCATTTGTCCCTAGACTATTTTCTATCTTTCTGTTGTAACAATGCTTCTCAGTAATAAATCTTATGCTGGTGGAAAGCCTTTTGATTTCCCTTTAAATGGGGCCACATTTGTAGAAAACTTGCCAAAATCCTTTAGGTGGCGGCATGTGTTGATGATGGTATGTTCCTGTAAAAATGAGTCTTGTCGTCACTCGAGGTAGTCTCACTGGAGACATATAAAGATGGGATTCCTCAACCTATGGCAGTTCTAGAGCTCCAGTCTTAGGAGCTGATTTCTGTCTTCAAAGACATCAATGCTGAACCTCAGACTGGGTCATCACAGAGAGCCTGGAGGATTTGAGAGTAGAGAGGCCACTTTTGTGACATGGCATGGACTGCCCCTTGTCATGACCCTTAACCCCAATGGACACTTATGGAACAGCTTGGGGGTTTGTTTTAGTGACCAAAGCAGTCACATTGGCTGACCTCTGAGAAATGCTGGTTAACAATGTGATGCCGTCCCACATCAATGTGTGACCAGCACTGGGAGGATACTCAATTCACAATCAAAATTGCATAATTTGATTCCAAAGGAAAATTAAATGTTGCTACTCATATTAACTCAAATTCTTCAAAGAGTTATCGCAGATATAAATGTTTCACTGTTGATTCTCCAGTCCAGTCTGTTGTCCAGATGAACACAGAGGTATTTATATTCCTCAACTACCTCCACTTCTTCTCCAATGATGGAAACAGGATTCAATCTAACCCTGTTTCTCCTGAAATCAACAATCATTTCCTTTGTTTTGTTCACAATTAAGATGAGATGATTGTTCCCACACCATGATACAAAGTGGTCCACCAGCTCTCTGTACTCAACTTCTTGTTCATCTCTGATAAACCTGACAACTGCAGAGTCATCTGCATACTTCTGTAGATGACAGAAGTCATACTTGTGCTGGACGTCTGAAGTGTACAAAGTGAAAAGGAATGGTGAGAGTACAGTGCCCTGTGGTGCTCCTGAAGTAATGAATGAAGTGATGGGTGGCGCAGTCAGCTTGACTACAGATTCACCATCAAATGCACAAACTGTCATTAGCATCAGAGCAGAGAGAGCCACCAACAGGAGGCACAGCCTGATGACCAGGAATGTATGTCCATTCCTGGTATGTAATGTCCAGGAAGGAATCGTGATTCTGCATTGGAGTGTTAACACTATGTTGTGTCTGATTGCAATAGCACCTTTCTTTCCTGATCTTTCCCTGGCCAAACTTGGTTGAAATCAGTTCATCAGCACTGACCGTTAGAATCATCCATAATGTTGGTTATTATGAGCACACAAATCCGTTATTCTTAAATCTAGAATTTTTACATTTGAAGAGCTGGTGGAATTTAAAATCGCTCAAATTATGTTGCTTTTTTTCTTCTTTTTATTAGAACCTAAAGAAGGGAAATATATATAGAAAAATATACACAATACACATCTCTCTATGGACACATACTAACCAGCACACTCAGTACAGACAGTTTACTGTTTACTGTCTAAACATTGCACAAAAATAAAAATTCCAAAATTACAATCCAGCAGTTTCAGCTCTTTTTTTCCCAACAAAAAAGAAAAATGAAACATTATAACTACAAAAAAAACAAGCAACGACCACAGATTTGATCTATTTAATCAGACAGTTAAATAATTACATTACATTTCTATGATTTTTCAGCAGTTCCTTTCAGCTTCCCAGTCTTTTTGGTTGCTTAACCCTGGTTGTGTGTTTCTACTTTGTGCCTGGATTTAATTCACATGCATTACATCTCTGAATTCACCATCTCACAGTCTGGTTGTTATATTCATTCACTTTGTTTTATTTGTTGTTGATAAAAACAGGAAGTGTGTTTCTGCAGACCTCTATTTAACCATGACCATTATTAATATTATTTCCTCATTGCACCATGCAGTGCCCACTGAATGATGGACTTTGACCCATCCTGCTAATGAATACACTACAACAGCCTCTTTTACATAATTTACCAACAGGTCTAGTTTTATGTGGGTCTGTATAAACATATCGTATCCAGATAGAAAACTTTGGTACATCCACTCTTGTTAGAACACGGACAGAACAGATACTAGAGATTTACCTGGTTCAGCATGAAGAACTGAAGTGTGTTAGTAACATTTTAACACATTTTGGTCTTTTCTAGTTTGGATTAGCAGATTTTTGTGTAGTTGTTTATCAAAACTGGACAATGTCTGTTTAGATCACAAGTACATCTCAATAAATTAGAACAGCATCAAAAGTTACTTCAGTAATTCAGTTAAAAAAAAAGATGAGACTATTAGAATCATCACACATGGTGATATTTCAAGCTCTTGTTTCTGTTCATTTACTTTATCATGGCAAATGAAAACCAAGCATTTGGTTTATTACAATATTACACTGGCTATGAGGTTTCCACATATGAAGATTGGCACCTGTCTAGTTTTCCGCTTCTCAGTGAACTCAAGCTGTAGAAGGATGGACCTACATTTCCCAGACATCAGTATCTCTGCAGTATCTGCTGTAAGCTTTGCATTAATCCCCACCTGCCAAATTGTGCTCACACATCCAGTGCATCTTATTGGCAGAAACTGACTGCTATGTGTAATATTAGTGCCATTATTCAGCTTTACAGAAAAATGAAGCACATTAATTTCGATTCTTAAGGACCAAACCACTTTTATGTATGTTTTAATGTAACTGGGATTAAGACTCATAAAAGGCATAATGTATAGTTTTTCATGTTTTCTTTCTTTTATGTAAGTGCTTTTGTTGGGGAAAAATAGTTGAAATATGAAAATATTAATTATTAGGCCAACAAAGTATAAGAAACAAAAACTCAAAATATTCTCATGTTTAAATTAATTCAATCAAATAGATGTATAATGTTTTGAATGAGATCATTTCTTTGTGTCCACAAAGCGTGAATATATACATGTAGAGTCCATGAAACTGTTATTTTATTCACAGCTAAACAGTTGGACTGTTTAGCTGTGCTGTGTGAGTGGGACGAACGATGTGTGTGTGGAGTTCTCTCTGTTGGAGATGTGAGATCAGATTTAACACAAGAACCAACAACAACAGAAAAACATCTTCAGAGGATATCCTCCATCCACTGATTGGTGATTGGAGCTCAATGATTGACATGGAAGATCAGAGGAGTCTGCCATCTAGTGGACAAAATGAGAATTTACGTAGGCTGCCTGTTATTCGTGACCCAAAAATCAACTTTGTTTATTCTTTTCTGGTTTTTTGTTATTCTTGCCATTCTTCTGGCTTCGATGTATTCTGCAAAATAGTTTTTCAGTTTTATAGTCATATTTTTTTTGTGTTTTTTCATTCCTATCTTTGTTAAGAAACATCTAATCTTTAAGAATAAAATTTCTTTTTATTAGTTATGGCTATAGTGAACTACAGGTTTTGCGAATGTTAGAGCGTTTCCTAACACATTCTGAGTTAAAGAGGAGTCTGATTATGGAAGTAAATATGTGCCATCAGGATTTGAGTAAAAAATGTCTCTGAAATTTGAATGTTGTATATTTAGTGCTTACTTTTCCAGTGTTAAAAAAAATTCAGTGTCATTATTTGTACATGAAAAAAAAAATTCAGTGTCATAAAAAAATTCACATTACTATTTCAGTCATAAAATTTTCAATTTATATATTTTTTCAGTTTATTTTTTTTCAGTGTTAAAAAATTCAGCATTTAAAAAAATTCAACTTTTCAAAATTCAGTGTGCTCAAATTCAACTTGCTCAAATTCGCCGTCTAAAAATTCGCTGTTAAAAATTTGCCGTCTAAAAATTCGCTGTTAAAAAATTCGCCGTCTAAAAATTCGCTGTTAAAAATGGCAAGGGTTACTTCAGGTC
>CAEFZX010001668.1:0-25682 GCA_903066825.1 Alfaro cultratus | reverse complement strand
CCCCCCCCCCCCCCCCCGCCTTTCATGCTCCGGCGCCCCCCGAGAGCTACACCCCGACTTACACTCTTTCCCTACACGACTCTCTTCCGATCTAGCTAGCTAGCCATGGAGCTAGCATACCGTCATAGCCATACCGTCAAGTGCAGCGATATATTTATAGTTTTCTCCTACCACAGCAATCAGTTACTAATAATAACTAAATAAACATTAAGCCTAAAACCATACTACTGTAACAGACTGAATGTTCTGCTCTTTTTGTGGGAAATATATATATATTTTGTTTTGTTGTTGTCAGTTGCTATGGCAACGAGTCTGCTCGTAGCTGCGGTGATACAGAGAGAGACGTGGTTTTGAGTTGTACTTAAACGGTTTTTCCTTTTGCTGTGGAGCACAGCGCAAAATTAATAATATCTACATGTCCAAGTTTCATTGAGTTAACGGAATTATTCTACTGAGGCGGCGGCTGTGGATAACATGTAGAAGAATAGTCATTTTGCTCTCCAGCGTTGTGCGCATGCGCGAAATTTCCTTATGTAAACAATAACATGCATGGGGGCTATATTTGTAAATCTGATTATGATTACGTTAGTGCCTCACCAGGTACGAACCTCACCGCACGTCACTGCTGCCAGGTTAAATGTTGACTCTGTATTAGTGTGAATGTGAGCATGACTGTGTCTCTGTGTTGTGTTGTGATGGACTGGTGATGTGTTCACCTCTCACTCACTCATGTTGGCCAGAGCTTCAGGACTCATAATGAGCTTGAGTATGAAAAGGCACAAACATGGATGGACTGGAGATCGAACTTTGACACTTTAAGGGCTTCTTACACAAATCAAATCAAACAAAGAGCCCTCCAGTTCTGCACAGCCTCTTCCATAATAACAAATAATTCTAGTTTCTGAGGGTTGAACATCCATTGTAGCTTATGCTGTAAATTCACTCAGGTCTGATTGGGAATCCATGAAAATTTCCATTTCTTGGTCATGTGTCTTTTGGTCCTGAAGGTTTGATCCATTCAAATATTGGTTTGAACTATTTTGCTGGTCCAGAAAAAAAAAAGAAAAAGAAATAGAGTCAAGTCTGGTTAAAAAAAAAGTGTTTCCAGATTTAACCTAAAAGGTTAAAGTCCATTTTCTAAAAGATGAACTACTTTATGTGATATCAGTGTGTAAATGATGAACGCATTGGTTTGTGCTATCAAATCAGCTGAACTATAACTTAATATTTAAACCTAGCAAACCATTTGTAGTGTTGCACAGTACTTTGCTCACACTATTTTGAATTTTAAGTTAGTTGAATTCAAAGTGTCAAGTTGGTTTTTATTTTACTCTAAGTAGTACAGTTTAGAATAAAGCTAAATGTTTCTCAGAAAAATACCCAACCCGTTTCAGGAGGACCAAAAGCCTAAATCTGTTGAAAAGATTTAATGCAGTGAAAGTGGGAAAAAAGCAAACAATTAAATGTTGAATTTTTATTGCACTTTTAAGAGTGTACTGTTTTTGGTTAGTTTTTATTTCCATGATTGCCAGAAAAATAATAATGCATAAAAATCATTGTTGTCATTCATTGCTGACCTGGTCAAGGCTGAAACACCCACATCAAAAATGTTTCACTTTGCAGTTTTAATGTATAAAAACATAGAAAACTTTTTTAAAAATATAAAAAAACTTTCTATCTCTGGATAGGTTTGAAGTTGCTGAAAATATTTAATGCAGTAAAAGTGAAAAAAGTGCCATTCCATATTTAGATGTAATTTATAACAACATTTTGTGAACTAAGGATAAAAGGTGTGTAGTGAATTTAAAGGCTGAAACCAACAAGTGTTCTTCTGTTACTGTGTCGTAACGTTGTGTAATTTGTTCTCACTGCTGTTTGCTTCACAAATCTAACCCTGTGCTCAGCTGATGCTCACTGTCCCTCACTGTCTGTCTGTGTGTGTGTGTGTGTGTGTGTGTGTGTGTGTGTGTGTGTAACTGTAGGGGAGGAGGTGGAGAATGGCTTGGAGTCTCCTCCTGCTACCTCCCCTACAAAAGGCCCTGCAGTCAGCCTCCCTCCTATCTCAGGTGAGGCTTGGCAGAACACACACTGTGCGTGTGTGTGTATCTGTGTGTGTGTGTGTAATGTCCAGCTTGGTTTCCATGCTGTTTCTCTGTCACACAGCTTGCTTCAGTTTTTTCTCATGGACTCAGATGTCTGAGCTCTGCTTCTTGCCTCTGACAGCAACGTTCCTCCTCCTTCTGGTCCCTCACAATGGCAACACACCCCGGACTAAATTGACAATAATTTGAATAATAATCGGTGAACAATTTATTTTTATACTAATTATTCATACAAAAATAAAAGACTGCATTTGGAAGCATGCAGTCATGTTAGATAAATTAGTAATTATCTGTGGAGCTAAATTGGGGACTTAAAGTTTGTACAAAAGAAAGAAAAAAAATTAACCGAAGAAAATGCTAAACTGAAAAATTATTTTTAAACTGAAAAGAAAAATTTCAATTAAAAAAAGTTGAAACTGAAAAAAAAAATGTCAAAACCACTTTTGAAATTCAAGTTTTTCTCTTCAGTTTCAATAATTTTTTCTGTTGAACAAACTTTATCCAAGGCGAAATCAAGGCGATTTCCTGCCCACAGTTAATGAAAACATGACATTTAAGATTAAAATATGACATCACACCAATAAAAATAAATTTTTAATACAGAAATGTGGACTTAATGTGAAGTATGTTTGAAATCTTCTTAAAGTTTGGTATTTTTAATCTGACAATCCATACTCTAATGTATGGAATTGTCTACGTATTCAAGGCTTTACCAGCAGATGGCACTGTAGCAGCCGAAAAATGTAATGAAACAAAGAAAGTACTAATAATTAAGCATTAATAGACATTTAAATAAACATTTCTCTGTCGGTTGAACTGGAGCACTTACTTCAGGCAATAGAACTGAGCCAAGTCTATTATTTAATCTTTACTAATCTATTTTCATGAATTTTAGTTATTTTCCATTAACAGAGAAACTGTATTTACTTTTAAGATTAAATTACATCCAGGTGGACTCTGTTTATTAATTAGATAACTTCTGAAGGATTATATGTATTATATTGAACACTTTCTGAATTGGATCTTAGTGTATGATCCTAGTTTACCTCTATCCAAATAGAGAATGATACATTTTCCATCTATAACGCAACAAACGTGGAACATTTGGTTTTGATTTGACCTCATCCATGTTCCTGAAAGCTGCTAATAGAGTTGTGCCGAACAGAAGATCCTGTTTAGACTCCTGGAGGAGTAACTTTGGCTGTCGGTTGTTCCTAGTGTAAGTAATGTTTGATCAGGGAGACGTTTTACCTTTAAATATTCAGTTTAAACACATCCAACATATGTAGACAGGTTTGAAGCATGCGACATGTGCAAATGTGTAAATATAAAGCCAGTAAAAATGTATGATGGATGACCGCTGACACTTTTCAGCCCACATGTTTCTCCAGCTGCTGTGTTCTCTCCTCTATCCGGTCCTGTTGCTCCACACTAGTTGGGTTTTTTCCATTGACCATATCATTGACCAATTTGACATATCGAAAATCAATGTCCTCAATGGAAATGTGGCAATCTCGAAAAACTCTCGTTTTCCAATAAAAACAACTTCAATGGAAACACTTTTTTCACGTCACACGAGTCATGTGATCGACAACCACTCGCGTGAGACACGAAGAAGAAAACAGGAAGTAGTTTGAGCACGAGGGCGCAGCGTGTTTTTTAGTGACTTATCGTGTGAACAAACTTATTTATGCTTGATTTTAATCGCATTTCTTCTTTAGTATAAACACCGCAATTACTGAATTGTTTTTTCTACATTAGCGGAATACCAGCTGCGTTTTCGTTAACCATATAATTGCGCAAATTGGAGTTACGAAAAATAAAATCGCCTAATGGAAACACTCCCATAAAAAAAATAGCGTTTTTTGAGAAAAAAAAATTGTGCTTGAATGAGGTGGATTTTCTGCTGCATCGAAATTAGTGCATTTCACAAAACTGCGATGGAAACCCTTTTTTCTCGTCACACGAGTCACGTGACCAACAACCGGATGTTAGTAGTGAATGAGGAAAAGACAACAGACAGTGATAGGAGGATGATTGGCTTTAAAGTTACCTTCAAAGGTCACAAGAACAAACTTATTCACGTGCAATTTTTAATTCCGTTTCTTACTTAATGGAAACAACAAAATTGCGAAATTGTATTATTTCGACATTAACAGAATATTGACAGTTTTGTAATGGAAACGCAGCTTTTGAAACCAGTCGAAAGCCCACATCCTGTAGGCGAGCATGTTCATCCGCAGACATTCCCCGTATGCAGCACCAAACTCCAGCCTCTAGTACACGCTTGCTTACTCTTCGATGCTTTCTCTATTTCCATGTCAACCGTCTGTTGCAGCGATGGAGGTACACAACGACTCTCCGGTCATTCAGAATGGAGGGGACGAGGAGAAGCAGGTGACTAAAGAACTGGAGGAAGGGATGAAGGCGCTCTCGACCAACGACACCTCCTCCACTCCCGCCGCGCCGCCAATCAAACCGCAGGGCGGGACCCCAGAGGGCTCGCCGTGCAAGTCTCCGTCCAAGAAGAAAAAGAAGTTCAAGCCGCCATCGTTCCTGAAAAAGAGCAAGAAGCAGAAGGAGAAAGTAGAGACCTGAGACGGGTCCCACAGACGCGCCAGGCCTCGCCGAAGCTCCACAGGCCGCCACGTGTGACTGGAACAGGCGACGGAACCGCATCACAATCATTTCAATGTCGAACCCCCCAGACACGGTATCTTAAGAGTGCCACTGCTAGCCACCGAATTTGATGTTTTGTGGTGATTCATCGAGTAAGTTTAAAGAGCTCCTGTAATTTCTTTCACCAACTGTGATCCAGGTCGGACACAGCCCAGCCATCCAGTTTGACTCACTACTTTCGATCACTCTCACGGTTTTCTGTGCTCCACAAGTCGCCTCTCTCGGTTTGTCGCTTCACCTCACTGTACAGGAATTCAACCATGTTTCCTCTCTCAAAGCAGGCCTGTGACTTGGATCCTGTATAAGTGACACTTTAGTTTCTCTGACAATACTCGTTGGAAGGTAAAGTGTGTTATTCATGTATAGCACTTAACATAGGTAGATCGATGTTCTTGCACGTCTTATTCTTTCATCATTATACATTTTCTCTTAGCCTTTGGTTGTAGTTATCAAGTAGATGTCGCAGTATGTGTAGAAATCTACTGATAGCTTTTGATTGTGCGGAGTTGACGGAAAGCAGGGAAATGTCGCCTAACTACAAGTTAAGCTGCAATTTAAGCTGTTATTAACCACATAGGTTAATCTAAAGAAAAAAATGGTTGCTCGTTATTGAAATCGGAATATGCTGAGGGTATCCAACATTCCACTTTTCTTGTTTGATTTTAAAACATACATGTGCAAAATACCTCTTTCCAAGTAATGTTTTTTTCTGTTTGAACCAGTAGCTGTTATCAAACTGCTGATGTGTGATGGTGGCTCATTGGTTTGAATTAATTTTCTATAAGAATGTATATGTGAGTGTTGCAAGGTTGCAATGTATCAGTCATTAAAGATCCAGTTAGGTTTCAAATCCACCGAGCGAAGCCTCTATGTGTGTATGTCTGCTCTCTTCGCCTTGTACGTTGAACTCCAGTAGAGCCCGGTCCTCACACCACTTGGGAACAACAAGCTAACAGCTGCAATGATTAACTCTGTTAAAGCCAATGGTGAAAATCAAGATTTATTGATGTAACTGGAACATTGTGACCATGGCAACATGGTTATGTAATATGCATCGGTTTTGCAGTATTTATATCCTCGAACTCCAGTTTTAGATGTATACAATGGAGCCCCGCTTATTCGCCATTCAGTATTCGTAGACTCATCTCCTCGCAGATTTTTCTGAATACCAAATTAATAAACAAATTTGGATCAAACTTGCAACCGGATCAAACAGTTGCATAATTGATAATGAGGTTCAGGCTATAGTGTAGAGAAGAACATGAACGTCGACAAGACCTTAATTTCAGGACCACTGTGAGACTGAATACAGTGCTGGAGGGGCTCAATAAGCTAGCAAATTGTTTAATAAAACATTACTTTATGGAAATCATATTTTTATCCTCCACTTTGTGTTGTGAACTGGTGGTTTAAGTTTAGTCCTAAACTAATCTTAATTCATTGAAAGCTATTTTCCTCCTTATTCACAAACTAAATACACAAACTTTGTTTTTCAAATTACATATACACACTGAACTGTAAAATTTCTCAAGTTCATCCTGTTCCTTATTTTATTCTTATATATTTTGGTGCTGACTAAATTGAAATGAATTCATATTGTATTTAATACCCAGGCCTTATCAGGCAGGCTAGGAGCAGATTGAGGAACTGTTGATGGTCAGGGTTATAGTTATTCATAGCCGAGCTAAACTTATTGTTGCACAACATTATGTGTATGTATGTTTAATTAAATATTACAGAAATACTCTCCTATATATGTATGTACATATTGTGCCTCCAGCCCTGGACTTATCTACAGTGAACAAAAAGGTTGGTATAAAGGTTTATCAGTTTATAAAATAAGATTATCCTATATTAGTGGGAAACTTCTGCTGGAACCAAATAATAGTAACAGAGATGAAAAAAACAACAGAATGTAAAAACAGTACAGTGTTGAAATCAACTAGAAATCTGAATTAGAAAATGTCAGTTCATATACAAAAAATACAGATCTATACATATAAATGTATATAAATACACAAATATACATTTGCAAACATGCACATGCATACATATACACTGGCCAGTCACGACACCAAATTGTGCAGAACGATAAATCGTCCCAGAAGTTATTGTGATAAATGATATTATTGTTTTGAGACCTTTTTCAAGTAATCATAATGATAATGGCATAATGATGCAAGAACACATTCTCAAAGATCAGCAAACTTTAAATTTTAACAAACATTTAACACTGGAACTGGAAGATATTTTAAATAAAACAACAAATAGAATGAATTATGAAGCCTTAAAAAAGGTTCTAGTTGAGACCAAAGCACCAGACTGAAGACCTTTCTCATCCAGTTTTTGGTAGTAAGAGAGAAAAGAGAAAAACAATAAATCATACAAATGGAAATTATTGAGCTTGTTTTAATTGATCATGTGATTAATTGTTTTATTGCGATAAGCCTCCATATATGTATCTTCTGCATGATTTATCCTCTAGCCCCCTTTTATTTAAGGACAATTTTGTTTACTGAGACTTCATAATTTATTCTATTTGTTGTTTTTGTTGCTTTGTTTATTGTTTTTAAAATATCTTCCAGTTTCAGTGTTAAATGTTCATTAGAATTTAAAGTTTAACAAACGTAAAACAATAATATCATTTATTGCAATAACTTCTGGAACAATTTATCATTCAGCAAAATTTGGTGTCATGGCTTTTGGTGTGTGAATGTGTATGTATGTGTATATGTTATATAGTTTATATAAATCAATTACATGTAATTGATTTAATTTAATTTAAATCAATTAAATTAATTGATTTATTGCAATATATGGAGGCTTATTGCAATACATCGATTAATCGCATGTATGTATGTGTGGATGTATGGATATAATAAACAGAAATGATTTATGGATGTGCGTAAGGCTTTATTTTTTTCCAGTAGAGGACATAAAGGTTGCAATGTGGGCTTCCTTACATGGCCTCAGAAGGAAGTGAATCTTAATTATTTACTTCGGCCATTATTGTTTCGGACAAAAACATCCAATACGCCTTAAACAACTTAAGTTTCTTGTTCTCCTCAAGGAGATTGTTGTTTTCCTCGGTCAGCTCCTTGGCCTTCTCTTCTGCCACCGAGTTTAGGCTCTGCAGTTGGTTTAGTTTTCTGCTGCTCTTGAAAACAGCCTCCAGACATTCTTCCAGGTCTTTAGTGAGCCCCTGCCTTTCTTTTTCTGTCCCTGTCAGGCTGTCTTTAACCATAGTCAGTTCTTTGTCAAGCATAGAGAATTTCGTCTCGTTATTCTCTTTTGTCTCTTCCATCTGCTTCCTCATCTGCTCCAGCTGATCACGTAGAAGCTGATTTTCAGATGTGGCGTTCACCAGCTGTGCTTGAAGAGCTCCGATGTCACCGTTTAAGCCTTCGTTGGCCTCCTTCAGCGAAGCATTTTCTCTCTCGGACTCACTGAGATCAGTCTGGACGTCGAAGAGTTTGCCCTCGACATCTTTGATCTGATCCTCAAGAGCTGACACTTGTATCGAGAGCTTTGCTTCAATGTCTTCCCTTTCTTTCACTTCCTTCTTCAACCCTTCGAGCTCCTCGGTTATGGTCGACACCGCACGCGTGTTTCTCTTCCGATCGTTTTCAGATTGAAGGCAGAGTTTCTGTAATTCCAGCTCCATCCAGTGGATGATATTCCGAGCTTTTACGGCTTCTTCTTTCATGCCTCTCAAGTTCTCATCTTTGGACTGCAGCTCTGTCTGGAGTTGGTCACTCTCCGAGGTTTTCACCTCGAGTAACTCTGACAGCTCTTTATTTCTCTTGCTCTCTCTGTGAATCTCTGCCGTCAACGTTTCAGTGTCATTTTTAAGCGACTTCACTTGGTTTCTGGATATGTTCAGTCCATCCAAAAGTCTATTGTTTTCTCTCTGTAGGCGTTCTACTTTATCGTTCAAAGTCCCCAATATCTCTTTGTCCTTTTCAGACAAATTTTGTCGATTAATCCTTTCAGTACTCAATTCCTCCTCGGCTTTCTTACTCTTTGTCTGTTCGCTCTGTAGGAGGTTCTGAAGTTCCCGTATTTTATTTAGGTTTTGCTGCTCCCTCTCTTTAAGATCGTCCTTTTGCTTCTTTAGCTGGCTGATGTCTGACTCCATTAATTTAGCTTCTTTCTTTAACTTGTCAAAACCTTCCAGATCTTTCGCTTGCTGCTCTCGCCATATTGTCTGAACGGCATTTTTGTTGCCGAGTGTCTTGACTTCCTTTTGAAGAGCAACGTTCTCCTCCTGAATCCTCCTCAGATTTTTCACCCTTTCTTCTTGCTTGTTCTGCAAGTCCAAAATGGTCTGCTCCATCTCTTTCATTTTGTCATAGCAAGCCTCTTCCGCTTTTAGCTTATCATTCAGCAACCTTATCTCTTTTTGTAGTTTCATGTTGTTCTCGACTAAACTTCCTAATTCCTTCTTACATTTTTTGTTTTCCTCCATGAGCAGTTTCTCGTTCTTCTCGGACCTCAAGAGGGCCTTGTTCTGCAGGGCGCTAGAAGACGGAAACATTTTGAAATGCTTCCCAAAAACGAACCTCAGTCAGGTTCCTTTAGGATAAGTCTTGAATTTGACAGGTTCCGTGATAGTCAGTGACTATGACGCCGTCACATTCCATGTTTAGCAATGACTTAAATGCATTCCTATGTTGCTACGGTGACATCACTGTCATGTCACATAGACCATCCACCGTTTTAAAATGCCATTGAAAAATATTCAGAACCTTTAAAGCTCAATGAAGGACATCTGTGGGACTGCGTGTGCTTATGTGCGCAGATGATTTGGTTATTGTTAGTCCTTTCTTGTTCTGGTCCTCAACAGTTATTAAGGACCTGCTCACAATAATAATAATAATAATACATAAAACTTATGACAACAGTGCACTGAAGAATAAGATCATGATTATAAAAAATAGGTAGGATCAGAAATGGTCTGATTCCTTCTTTTCTGGGACTGTTCCTAAAGGGCCAGTTTTATGTAAATTTACTTTTCTGAGCTTTTCGTCATCCACCTGTTTATAACAACTGAAGGGAACAGTTACTTGACTGCTGTATAATGACACTATATGGCTGGAAAATACATAATACTGCCCTTTTAGAGTTCATGCTGCTGTTAAATACAAGGCATGTTATATAACTGATGATCTGGCTGATAACATAGACATTTACCAAGATTTACTATTGTTTAATGTATGAAAAGGAGAAGGCCTCAGCAATTGTCTCAATCAATGACAACTTGTCAAACAGACCATAGTTTGTGAGACTAGCAGGTCATGTGCCTAACCAGGTGGTCAGCACCACAGGAGCACCACAGGGCAGTGTACTGTCACCATTTCTTTTTTACTCTGTATGCCTCAAACTACTATTACAAAACAGACTCCTGTCATTAGCTGAAGAAATACTCAGATGATTCTGAGTATTGCAGACCATTGCAGACCATTTCTGGTCTGAAACTGCAGACCATTTCTGGACCATTTCTGATGCAGAAATGGTCCAGAAGCTCAGGACAGAGAGCTGATGTGCTTTGTGGTATAATACTTGTCTTATCTTGAATGCAAACAACACAAAAGACATGATTGTAGGTTTTAAGAAAAACAGGGTTAGGAAAAACATTATTTCTATCATGGAAGAAGAAGTGGAGATGGTTGACGAATATGAATACCTTTGTGTTCACACCTGGGCAGCAGACTGGTCAGGAGACACAACAGTAAAGCTGTCTACAAGACAGGACAGAGCAGACTGTACCTCTTGAGCAAGATTAGGTTCTTGGTGTTTGCAGCAAGATGCTGAAGATCTTCTATAAGTCTTTTGTGGAGAAAAATAATAAATTCTTCCAGAGTCAAGGAATGAGAAAGGCTAAAAAACCTAATAAATAAGGTTTGTACTGTTTTGGGGCGACTGTGAAATCTCTAGAGATGATGGTACAAAATCATATCCTTCAAAAAAAACAAGAAAACCTAGAGCATTCTCTTAATGAGGCTGTTATAGAACAATGTTTTCATTCAGTACCATGTAACTTCCCTGAATAATGAACAAGCTTGATTTAACCCTAAATTCATTAATTTTATTTCGTGCCATTTGGAGATAACCCTGTTCTAACATACATTAGTTATTGTAAGTATTGGTTTCATGAGTTTTACATTGGAAAAATATTTGGAAAAGTGTTTCACCTGCATGTATTTGTTATTTACATATTACACGCTATTTATTTGTATCTTTTCCCCCCACTATGGTCTTCAAAATATCAGAATTTGCACATAACTATGTAAGTTTGATGCACCATTTTTAAATATTGCATTAGACGTTATGAACATAACAAGTGTCATTTTCACCAAATCCTCTTTTTATTCCTATTTGAGTAACTTTTTTACTTTTACTTGAGTCCAGTTTTTGGTTACTATAAATGGGCTTCCATAGGTTTCTCTAGCCATCTCTGCATTCATGCTCAGTAAAGTCATTGGAGACTTTCCAGCAGGGGGCGCAAGTGCAACACCGCACATCCTGAGAGGTTTAATGAAACAGAACAGAAGAAGGTACTTCCTGTATGCTGACCGCTGTGCTTTGCTTTCACATAAAATTACAGGTAAGAGGAATTAAGTAAAACCTGCGGCTCTCCGCGGACTTCTTCATTATGACTGAGACTTTTTCATTGTAGTGAAACATGCTGGAATTTCATTGGTTTCTTAAAATATAGCCAGAAGGTAAAATAAAACGTGTCTTAATGTTACGTTTGGCCCCTTTTTATGTGGCGTTTTACGACACATTTGTAACAGCTGAACAGGTGTGTCGGCAGGAAACGAGCCCTGTATGCAGCAGGGACAGCTAATATCCAGACTCCAGTTTAAATGTGTGACATTTTCATTCATTTATGTGACGAATCCTAAACAGGTGACTATATGCTCACATTCGGCCTCTAATCTAAACTTTTACAGTCAGACTAACCTTTCGGCTCACAAAAGTTTCCCTCTGGTTTTCATTTTGATGCGCTGTAAAACTTTTCAGCCTAAACTTCTGATTTAAAGCTGCACTCCAAAACAAACGCAGCCAGCTCGTTTCAAGAGCAAAGTCCCACCACAAACGACCTAAACAACTTCTGTTTTGGTTTTGTTTTGTTAACCGTGCAGTTGGGACAGAGCAGGTCGCTGTGTAACATCTGCTATAATAAAGACCTTATACTGCCATAAGCTGCACCAGATTGCATCCGCAAATCCTTACTTACCAAAGCTGACGCTGCTCAGCAGCCTCCCTCTGCTCAGCCTCGATGAACAAAATGTTTCTTTTTATCCCTCTAATTATTGTTATGTCATTTGGACAGACTTGGGAAAAGTTTGATATCTCCATTATAAGCAACCACAGAAAAAGATAGCAGAGATTCACAATTTAGTGGCTAATTTCTTCTTATTGTTGATAAAGTGTTGACCTCTTTGCAGCTGTTTCTTTTAAAAACTTGGGCTGGCCAATAAATCTTTGAGGCAGACATCGACCCGTGAGCAATATCAATAGAAAGATGCTTCAGAAAGTTCAATCATTTCCCTGCACTCTAAGCTGGAACTGCACTGCATTCTGGGTGATGTAGGCAGAGGAGAGGCTTTAGCCTCCCAACGTCTCACAGCCAGCTGATAAAGGTGGGTGGCATGAACTTGTTCACTCACTGACCAGCTAGAAAGAACCTGCTGAGTAACTTGCACAGAAACAATTACAGGTTTCACCGCTTTGCCTCAGAACTGCTTAATAGTGAAAAAAAAAGCAAAGGGAGAAAATGATTGCAAGTCACTAGTTTGGCAGTGTTTGATATATTTAAAACAAACAAACAAAAAATCAATAATTAGCAATATCAACTGATATGAAAACCATATAATTTGATATGTGTTTTTCTTTTAAGCCATATCGTCCTGTCCTATTAAAAACCTATTAAAGAGATAATTTTTTCTCTGGTCTTTCTGCAGTCATTGGCCATTTATGATCCACATTAGACCTAAATGAACTCCAGACATGTCTTCATTTGTCGTAGAAAGCGCCTTTTAAATTGCTACTAATAACAAGGACTAATGATTACTTTAGTTGTCGATTGGTCAATCAGTTATTCTGATGATTGATTGATTAATTAAATAAATAAATGGGCATATTCTGTAGATTTTTCATTTCAGCCTTTCTTTATATAATATTATCAATGGAAAGATGCAAATAAACAAGTAATGCATTTATTTATTAAATAAAAATATAATAAACACTTCCTAAAGTTCAACAAAATAGTTTTTCTTTAGTGAACAAAGGATGCATCTGCAGCTAAAGAAATGAATGATATCAGCATGTGAAAATCTCAGTCCTTTTTGCTTGACTTAATATCAGTGCTGTGTAAATCTGATCTCTTGGTTATTTTCTTTATTAATCAATAACAATTTGATAGCAAAAGATGCTTACATGTTTTTATTTTTCTTTGTTTTACAAAACAGTTAGGTAGAACGTATTTCCAGACAAAGTTTGTTTTCAATCTTAAGTGCAAAATGCACCTACTTTGTTTGTACAGTTTTGGCTAAACTACTGTCTGTCATTCTTTCAGTCTTTTTTTGAGTTTTTATGCTCCAGTCATCAATTAATCGATTGCTAAATTAGTTGGCAATTATTTCAGTAATTGGTTTGTTGCAATTAATCTGAATGCAGAATGAACGCAGTAGCATTAAACACAATTAATGCTGGTTTTAAATGATTTGTAACAGATGAATTAGTACGCAAATGTAGCTGCCAGCAGGGGGCCCTAAGCAGTCAGGAAATGTCCTCATGGCCTTGCTGTGTCTTTGTCCAGAAAGGTTACGTTTCTGTTGTTTTAATCTCAATCCTCTTTAAGTGTTCGCTCGGGTTGGAGTCCCTGCTAATGCCCTGCAAAGCCCTAGCTGACCGCTAGCTGGCTGGTTAAATGGGAAAGTTTCACCGTCACATGCTGAAGGATTGTCTTAGAGGCCCATCTGCTTTTATTCACATGCTGTCTGTCACTGTGTGTTTATGTGTGTGTGTGTGTGCAGGGATGGCTCAGTGGGGGGCCATATTCTCCATAGTAGCTGCTCTCGGCGGAGCGGCGCTGTTGGCCTCCGTGCACAAAATCGATGAAGGACACACCGGAGTTTACTACAGGTGAGCCGAAAGGGTCGCGTCTTACTTCGCCCGGGGAAAGTTGTGAGCGGAGGGAGAAATCTGAACAGTGAGAGCCAATAATAAAGATTCCCCACACTCCAACTCTGCTTTGCTTTTAGGGCAAATAATTATTACCACCTGCACTGACTTGTTTCCGTTCCGTGCTATAATGAATAAACTTCTTTATTTTGCCCTTGCTTCGGTGGACTGTTGATAGAAACTGACACTATCATATTAAAGTTGGCACACGTTGGTAACGTTTGCCTTGGAAGTCTCTCTTATCTCAGTTACAGTGAAGCTGCTTGATTAGGAGCGGGACATTTTCTCCAATCAGAGCTTAGATTCAGCGAGCAGCTGAACAGAATGGAAGTGAAGTGAAGCACTGCGTCACCTGCGAGGAGTTTTGCAGTTCCCGTCTCCAAAATGCGGGCAACCCTGAAAGTTATCAATGCTTTTCATCCATCTGTAAATATTTAGTTGTTTTTTTTTTATATTGCTCTCAATCTCCCCTTCTTGTGTATCCCAGGGGAGGGGCTCTTCTCACTGCCACCAGCGGCCCTGGTTTCCACCTTATGCTCCCGTTCATCACCACCTACAAGTCTGTACAGGTCAGTAAGATTAGATCGGGCATCTCAGAATCCTCTCTTTTTGTTTTTCGGATTAAAGTAGCATATATCAGCGTCATACAGGTCCTTGAGAAATTATATATGTGGATATGCTCTGAAACACAAGCGTCAAACTTTTCTTTTTATTTTTTTTTCCCACCAGGGGGCCTTTTTTGTGGGCTCTAGTGTCCCTTATTTTGACAGTAGGCTGACAGGAATGGGGTAAGGAGAGGGGGGAAGGCATGCGGCAAATGCTGCCGGGTCCGGGAGTCGAACCCGCGACGGCCCGTCGAGGACTCAAGGCCTCCAAATGTGGGTCGCGCTAACCCCTACGCCACCACAGCACGCCCACAAGCGTCAAACTTTTCATACAACGCTCTAAACTCTAGAAACTTCAAGATAACAATGGTGTGCTTAAATATTATTTTATCTATAAAATCACAGCAGTTTACCTCTGTCAAGATGTTTAAGATTATTTCATTTCAAGAAGTTTTCATTGATACAGACACAGCATTTTATTCACATTTTGACATTTTGCTAACAGATCATTTTTATCAACTCTTTGTGTCCTACGCCTCGGCTCTGCAGGTTTTTATGAGTGCGCTTTAATCAGGTGGGAGCTCTGCAAAAAGTAGTCTTCTCATTGCAAGTTACAAAAATAGAACACAAGATGTTTTCTATTGTTTCATATATGTGTAAAAAAAACAAATCTTCCGGTGGCGCTATAAGATTTTTTAAAATAAGGTGTAAAGTCCAGGGGCCTCATGCGTAAAGCGTGCGCACAAAAAATGTGCGACGCTATATTTTACGCAGAAGTCGGCATGTATAAAAATAAACTTTGCGTCACAGTTTGCGTAAATATACGCACACTTTTTTAAGTGTAATTGAATTGGTATTTGAGAAAACATGGCTTAAGTAAAAAAATTACCTCAATACCTTGAAATAAGATATACGTTTACACTTATTTACAATGTTTTTGCTACATTAAGTACAACTTTCCTCAACTCCAGATTATTATCGTCTTAAAGGGAGAGATTTTAAAAAATATATTTTACCGACACATAGTCCATTATATAGCACAATTTAGTAACTATTACCTTCAGTTGTTATGAAATTGTTTATCAAAAACAATTTCAAAGAAATTTGACTCCCCATCACAGCCTTATTGAGGCCTTGAAATTGGCCTCTGTTTCTTTAAGAACCTCATACACTTTCCGATACAACAATGCTTCTCCATGCCGTCTGTCGATGCCTTTTACAACCGTTTTTAGGAGCTCAGCAGACGCGCATTTCCAATAGGTGTTTACTAATTGCTGCTGCCGCTAGTCTGGAGGAGCTGAGTGGGGGAGCGCTGTTCTGTAAGACAGAGCTTTGGGGAAATAGGCGATTCATTGTTTCAGGAACCGTTAAGGCAACCCTGAATGGTTGCCACGGGAGATTTAAGGATTTATCAAACATGCATGAAAGAATCAAATCAACACTCCAGGAATGTTTTTGATGAGGGAATAAAATTATAACATGATATAAAACTCCAAAAAAAGTTTATTTTACATAAGACCACTTACCCTCTTAAAGTAAGATTGGAATTAAGACAAATTTATGTTGAATGTAGATATAAAAATGATGTCATTCTAGATTGAAAAGAGCCACCTTTTGAATAAAAAGAGAGAAAAAAACTTTTTTTTTCTAAAGGATGCCTTTTATACAAAGCCTTTTTAACTCCAGCATTATTCTCATCAGTCATTTTCATTACCTAGAACATGTTTCTCATTAAACCAGAGTTAAAGTTAATATGTAGAACAGAACATTTGATCACTGGGTGTACGAATCAAAGTGAAACTGAAAACCAGACCAACCAACTGGTGACTGCCAGCTGGCACCGCTGCTGTCCAAGGAAAGCTTTCCACTTGGCCCAGGCCTTCTCGTGAAGTAGTGCAATGGATGGATTTGGTCTGAAAGGACTTCTGTTTCTCTGTCAGGAAGTGCAGTGGATATGTGAGATGTGGAGCTTAGTCGTCAGCCATAAGCTATAAAGCACCTTCAGTGGTTTTGTCTCTTGAGATCGTAGTTTATGGATTCATTTTCAATAACTACCAGGCAGTAAGGAGCATCTAACCACCAGGACTGGGCGTGTTTTTTTTTTTTTTTGTACTTAATGTTTGTTTTCAGAATGAGTCACTTGTGCGAATAGTTTCAGAGACTTTGCCGCAAAACTTTTATTGTTTTTTGTTACCCTGATTTATTGATATGTACTTGCACTGTTTCTTGAAACGAGTTTAATAAAACTCTGTAGTTTTTCTACGTCAAGCAAGTCTGTTTCATTAACATTTTTCACAGATACAGCAGCTTAAAACTGCTCTAAGTAAAAACCAAAATCTTGTTTCATGACAGATGAGATGTATTTAAGACCAACTGACTCTTAAAGTTATGACATAAAACAAGTTTTTATATCTGGCTGAAAAGTTACTTGTTAGATTTCAAGTGTTCTAAGATATTTGCTCTGGAAACTAGACAAACTACTAAAAACTTAGTTTGCTTTCCTTGAGAATTTAACAGGGTTGTGGATTGTTACTCAACCTAATGCCTTGGTGGGTTTTACAATTTTTGGATCATAAATAGAACCAGTGCCCCAAAAGATGTTCAAAGTTTGGCATTTTGTTTTGTACCTAATCCTGCTTTAACAGGCTTCAGGACGTTCTGTCTGCTGTGCTCCTTGGTCTCCACGACGCCGTTTGTTCACCAGGGGGTGGAACAAGACCTCATCGTATAAGACCTTGAAATATTAAAACGTCATAATTTTTCTTGTTCAGGTGACTAGCCTTGCTTCTCCTGATGAGACTGTAATTGAAGAACCCCCAACCAGTCTTAGATATTTTGGGTTTTCAGTCGTCTGGACAGAAGATCAATAATGATGCATGTTGCGATTGACATGCGATCAATATCGGTAGATGATTTGTCAGACAGAATATTCAATAATTTCGCTGAACTCCGATCCAGAACTTTACAGCATTCTGGGGGATGAAGGCAGAGAAAAGACAAGTCGCTCAACCTCTCATGACCAGCTAAGCAGGGTGGGTGGCATCAATTAACTCACTCTTTGGTCACCTGGTAACAGGTTGCTAGGTGACCAAAGAGTGTAACTTACCCAGCAAACCCATACTTCATAACTGCCTAAAAATTAACAACGGTGCCTAGTGAAAACTGTGGTGGAAGAGAAAAGGTCACTCCTCCAGTTTGGCAGTAATTCAGATATTTAAAACCAAAAACAAATCAATATCTATCAATATTGAATGATATGAAACATTTATATCATTATATCTTTTTTCAGCCATATTGTCCAGTACTAGGTTTTAGTCTTAACGAAAGATATGTAACCACTGCAGTTGTTCAGACCCTGAAGGAGGCAGAAAACTTCATTATAACAACCAACGTTGATCTACATTACAAACACAGCAAACCTATCAATGCCAAATGGGAAATGTACTGCAGACTAGTTGAAGCACTGCCGTATTGTCTGAAGACATCCAGAAAAAGAGATCAGTTTGTTGAGATTATGGAAAAATGTAAATAAATGCAGATGAAAGAGCCCTTTTCTTCACAACTAACGGTTAGTTTTAAACGTTCATTTTTTTTTAAGATTCATGGAACGTCTTGGTTTATAGCTTGTTGGCTTCTGTTGAACGTGTGGACAATTGCTTACTGTGTGGTGTCTTCTGTCTTTGAATTTTTGTGTTTTTTATGATGTAAAGCTTTGAACTGCATTGTTGTTGACTGATTGACCTGCTCTTTCGAGAACTTAACAACGGTTGTCCAGATCTGTTTAGGTACCTGGCCATATGTGAAAAGGTTTTCTGTTATGGTCTTGGTACCACTTCTTTATCTATTTTGTCTTGTTACCCAGTGTCTGATCATGCAGCAAAGTAGAACACAAATCGTCACCTCTTCATGTCTGGATTTGTTGGGAGAATTTTTTCTTGAAGAAAAGAGAATGTTTTAACTTCACCCACATTTGTGATTAACACATCTTGTCTGTTGCGAAGCAGTCCAACAAAGGAAATATTGTGGTGCATCAATATTTTATTTTTGCACCATAAGTGGTTGCTAACACTTGGCCTCACTAGACAAATGAGTTTTCAGATGCTCCAAACAATTAGGAGCATGATTCATCAGATGAAACAACTTTGCGTCAGTTGTCTGCTTTCCAACTTTGTTGTATGTGCAGAATTTCATTTTTGTTCGGATTATGTTCCTGGCCAACGCTAGCTTTATTTCCATTACAAGAGTGCACAAAACATTGTTGACATTCTGCTAATGTTGAAAAAACACAATTTAAAGTGACTCATGAATGAGTTTGTTCACGTTTTAAGTCCTAAAAACACATGCTGTGCCATCGTCCTCCTAACATTTTCTTTCGTCTTTTCTGCCAGTCATAACGTCCGATTGTTGATCACATGACCTGTGATGCAAAAGTGTTTCCATCGCATTTTTGTGAGATACACTACCTTTGACACAGCATAAAAACCACCTCATCCTAGCGCAACAACTTTTTATCAAGACGTGTGAGTTTTTCAAAATTGTTGTTTTCATTAAGCAAATTTATTTTCATTATTTCAATTTGTGCAACTTTATGGTCAATTGAATGAGATGCTTCTCCACTGCTTTTCTTACCATAGGGGCATTGCACAAATTTTGTCACATCACTGGGCATATAGGCTGCATTCACACCAGACCTGCTTAGTCCGCTTTAGTCAAAGGCTAGTTTGTTTGCCTAGAAATTATTTTTTGTTTGGGGAAAAGTGTGAATGCATAACCAAACTCTGACGTAGACCAAAAAGGGATACTCTGGTCCGTCTAAAAATTGAGGTCTCAGTTTGGTTGAGGTGAACTCTGGCGCTGTTCAAATGCAAATGTGAATGCCAAGCGAACCGGACACCGCTCTCAAGATCAGGAAGCAGATTCTACTGCAGTGCATTCTGGGTAAATACATCCAAAATATACACAAGACCCTAGTGCTAGTGGGAGAAATGGCTCGTAGTCTTTTACCAAAGACAAAAGAGAAATCTACAGCCACTAAAATCTCACACCACTCGGCTTTTGGAGCAGGAAGAAGGAAGTTACACTCAGTCTCTTCTTCAGAGTTTTTTTTTGTCGTTTTCTTCAGTGGTTCTTGGTGCAGCGCCACCACAGGTGACAAAGGGGCACAGGTTTTTCAAAGGGTTTGGTCGGTCTGACAGTGCAATGTGAAAATGTAACATTGAAAATGTAACAAATGTTGCAATTTTGGTTCCCAATCGAACAGAGTCTACCAGACTACCAAGTGTTAAAAAAATCCATATATTCACACTCCTACTGACTGCTGAGGTTGAACAAGCCCTGCCACTCTGGCCACAGTACACTTCTCAGTGGCACACTGTGCTGGTGCTTTCTGGACACGCTTACTTCAGCACACTGGACCTTGTTGGCTCCAACTGTCATGTCTACGTTTTTGGTCCTTTAGAAAGATAATCTTTAGGGCTGCATTCTTTACTTAGGCGCTATTCATTGCCAAAACAGGACGAAGATAAATTCAAGCACATCTGTACCAACTTAAAAGCAATCAATCTGCTTATCAGAATCCCAGAGTGATTTCAGATGGACTCTTTCACAGCTTCATCTGTGCTTGTAATGCGATCGAGATGAGGTAGGGGGATTTTGTGCCAACACAAAAACTGCAAAGCTAGCGAAATGACTCATGTGTTGCTGCCAAACCTTTTGGCTGGAACTGAGTCTCCTGAAAGAAGCTTGTTTTCCCAGACATGGGTAGAAAAAAATGATGCGTGTAAGAAGGACAGTGAACTAAACCTGTATTGAACTGTAATCTGCAGAGAGCCAGACAGCTTTCTGTTGTTTCAGGAAGGAAATTTATGACCTTTCAGCTGTTGACTCACTCTCCTTAGTTTCATAGCAGTCTCAGAATCCAGTTCAACAGGCTATCGCTTTTAGTTCTGTTTTCTGATACTCAGGCTCTCACTAGTTTATTTTCTATGAATGTGTTGCAGAGTTGTTATCTTTTTAGTAAACAGTAGTAGGCCTGTCACAATAACAAATTTTGCTGGACAATAAATTGTCCCAGAAGTTACTGCGATTAAACGATAATGTTGTTTTGAAATTATTTTCAAGTACTATAACAGTAATGGTATAATAATGCAAGAACATCTTTCAAAGACCAACAAACGTTAATGAACATTTAACACTGAAACTGGAAGACATTTTATGCCTCATTTTAATTGATCATATGCAATTAATTTACTCTGTGGGCAGAGTAGTTGTCTAGTGATCGGAAGGTTGTAGAGTCGATTCCTGCCACATGTGCAAATCACTTGATCTCAAATTGTCTACCGATCTGCGTATCGGTGTTTAAATGTGAGTGTGGATGGGTGAATGTGACTCCACTGTAGAGCACATTGAGTGGTCAAAATGATTGGAGAAACGCTTTATAAGTTCAGTCCGTTTTCCATTTGACCGCAATAGCAGCAGAAAAATCAGCTGGAGAACATGAGGAAATATAACACAGAGTTTTAACCATGTGATCTTTTACCTTCAGACGACACTGCAGACTGATGAGGTGAAGAACGTACCGTGTGGGACGAGGTGGGTTTTCTGTTCTGGTAATATTCAGTAGATTTGCCAGTGTAAATAGCTTTGTGGGGGTGTTGTAATTGTTCACTCCCCACACCACACACATACCTTTAACTCGCACATCAACATCTTGCTATACAGTCGTTCATTTTTTCAAAGAGTGTTTGGTGAAACCCCTTTGATGTGCGCTTTCTTCCAGTGGAGGAGTGATGATTTACTTTGACCGTATTGAAGTGGTGAACTACCTCATTCCATCAGCAGGTACTTAGTGATTTCATTGTTTTGGATTCAGATGCACACCCAGAGTCCTCTGTTTTTGTGAAAACCAGCTCTTCTTTCTTTGGTGCAGTGTACGACATAGTGAGGAACTTCACAGCAGACTATGACAAAGCTTTGATTTTCAACAAAGTGCATCACGAGCTCAACCAGTTTTGCAGCGTTCACTCACTGCAAGAAGTCTACATCGGCTTGTTTGGTGAGTAGAGCTATGCTACAGATTGAGTTTATATTAACCAAATATTGTCATTTGTTTTTTCATATCTTATATGCATTTTACATTTGAAAGTGTTTTTTCACAGTGTGTATGGCTGACTAAGGATTAAAAACAGCGGTAGGCACTGTTAGCTAAAAGGTTAGTTGCGCTAACCCTAAGGCATTAATAATAAAAATGAGCTCCACTAACGCTAAAAAACAAACATGGTGTTTAACGGAAGCTAATTCTAAAATTGTACATACAACCATGTTGAAAGTTTCTTGGGGAAAAAAAGATGATGTGATGAGAGGAAACAGAACTGTTGTGTGAACAGTCTTCACCCCCTTCAAAATAAGAGCATAATTATAAATGTCTAATTACTTCAAGAATAGTCGACAACCCAAACCTTCAATACAAATGTTAGACTTTATCCAACTGAACGTTTACAAAACATGTAAGTAAATTAGTGCCTGAGAATTCATCCTGAAATTTTAATTTAGGGGAAGCTTACAGTGCCAAACCTTCAAAGTTAGCAAAAACGCTGAAGTGGTAAACAAAACAATAGCTGCACTAGAAACATGAGACTATTTTGCATTTTGTACATAAAAAACTTTTAATGCACCAATCGAAAAGCAGAATCTCTCTTCTCAAGTTGTACTTTGTTTTGTCGTAACTGAGAAACCAGTGGTTTCGTTTGGGTGCAAATGAAGCCAAAATATAATATTACTTCTCGTAACTGAACAGAGCTCTGGCTCTTTCTTTTTACTGCTTTTTCCAACAGACCAAATCGATGAAAATCTGAAGTTGACACTCCAAGAAGATCTAACATCTATGGCTCCTGGCCTTATAATCCAGGTACAGTAAGACCACTCATCAGTTGGGATGAACGCTCAGTTTTTGAGATTTACTTTCAGGTTAATGGAGTGACACGAGATCCTGCAGCTACACGACACTCTGAAACAAAAAAGCACCTGAAAGAGACTTGGGATTAGCTCTGTTTTATCCAATTTCTCTGAAGTTGAACTTGTTTCTCTTGGACTGTGTCTGCATGAATGTTAATGTTTTTTCTCTGCTAAAATGATCTTTCTGGTTGTTTGTTCTGAAAGATTTCCTCATAAACATGTTATTGGTCCTAGAAATGTTTTCACCCGCATGAAATGATCAAAAACCACCCGGAACTCTGTGATGTCGTAACACTACCGCAGAGCGCCATCAAAAACAGAAACGGGTCAAGCAAACAAAGCTAATGAATTTAGGGTTGAGAGTTATGCTAGAAAATTTATTTTCCTCTTGAACTTGTTTTAAAATTACAAATTGAGGGCTCCTAACTAAAATGTTTGAATCCCTTTGGAGAAAAGACCAAGCTATTAAGCAGGTTCTCCATTTTTCACCAGGGCATGTTTGGACGGCACCTAGGATTACTGCTGACGTCTTTCCGCCCTGACATTGTCACGTAACTTTGTTACCAGCAGCAGGGAAGGGGGTTTTTCTGGACCGCGAGATGGAGAGAAAATATCGTTAACAAAACACAAGTCATGATCAGTCATTCAACTGTCTTCAAAAACAAGATATAGCTTCACATTTAGTTTTCAAATTCAAATGTTTTCAGGTTAACCGCTTCTTCATATACATAAACTATTGCGTAATGTCATGGCAATAGCTTGTACTGATTCTGGTATTTCAGCAGACTCTTGTTCTGGTGCTTATTTCTTTTTGTGCCGTGATGAACAACATCAAGTATTTTACTCTTTGTGTCTTTCATGTTTAAATTTGCACACTACTTTTATCTCCGGTATAAAAATAAACCAAATAACTTGGGTCCAAAAATGTTGATTTTTTTTCTCCTCTTTATCCAGCTTTATAACCAATAACTCTCAATAACTCCTTGAAGATTTTGAATTAATGACTTATAACATTTAATTTCCCTTTAGGATCAGTAAAGTATTTTTTCATTTGAATTGAATTTGAATTTAGTCTTTATAATTTCCATGCAGCTCTATGTAAAATCATCCACAGCTCTGACGACACAAAATCAAATCTGTTTTGTTTGGATTGTAGACCGACACGAGGCAGGATCTATTTGTGAAGTAGAAGGAAACTGATGCACATTTTCACATCCGAAAAATGTGAAAAGAATTTCCATTCACTCCAGACAAAATGTCTTTCCATGCTGGTTTTAAAGTTGTAGTTGCAGTCGTATTTCATTCCTTCTAAGGGAAATCAGGCATTGATGGAAACCAGTGGACAAAATGAAAAGGTTGCAAGTTATTGTTATTGGAAGAAACCCAATATTTTCTCTCTGCTGAGATTTTACGGGATCCAGACGTTCCCAGTGTTTCTATCCTTCCTGGATCACTTATCATAATGAGTCAAGACTTTACTTCTTCAAGGGAGGCGAAGTGTTGCACAACTTTCTAAAGCTACAGTCCGTCCCACCCCTCTCTATTCACCAACTTTCACCCACAGAAATGCTCACTTGTATTGAATGTGAAATGCTCCACTGGGCCTAAGAAAACTTGTGTGTTTTCCCCTTTTTCCCTCTAAATCAGTTGAAATAATAGTTACAGTCTCCAGAGGAGTAAATGGTCTGGGGAGTTCATGGAGATTGAAACAAAATAGACATTGTCCCTGGGTTTGTTCAAGGTCTCTCTTTCTCCTTTTTTTTCTTTTTTTTTTGCAAGCCTGTTGGTTAAACCTCTTTTTATGGTGCTTTCTGGCATGTTGTGCTTATTTCTCATCTCAAAACTGAATCTTTTGTCTCTCTCTCCATCAGGCTGTTCGAGTCACTAAGCCCAACATTCCGGAGAGCATTCGCAGGAACTACGAACTCATGTAGGTTTCTTTTTCTTGCTCAGTGGGAAATGAAATGGTTTCTGGCTCATTTTTTTTTCTTCTTAAACAAATAGATACTATGCTTATCTAACTCCCACTGCTGGGTGCTGTGGTTGTGGGAGGAAGCTCTTTCAAGTCATTCCCTAAACATGCAAAATGACCCAACAGTGTGTTCATGGAAAAACACTGATTTCCCGAAAATGAAGCTCTTCCAATTAGCCGCAGATATAGTGGATGTGAATGCAGCGTGGACGTGTTTTAGAAGACTCGACTGTTCATAGGTATTTTATAAAGGAATCGTGCACAGATAGGAAACATCATCTCCTGCATCGACAAAACTCAAGCAAAGTATTTTAGGGTCTGTCAGGTATAAATAAAGACTGTGATGTCAACTCCACTGTGACAGACAACAAATTTGGCATGCTCAGAAATAAAACAGGAAGTTGAATAAAATCAGGCTAATAAAAGATCAGATGCAGAATTTCGTCAGAAATTCCTGGTATAAAGTGTTATATAATTCCCTCATTCATTCTAATGTTTGAAAAATAACTTTATCATTAAATTAACTTTGAAGACTATTTTTTCCATTTTGGAAATATCTGCTACTGTCTGAGCCCGTTCTTTCTGGTTCTTTCTGTAGCATCCTTTTTTTTGTAATGGACTTTTTTCCAGACACTACAAGTATATCCCAAAGGTATCTATGTGGGTTTTACATCCCAGAAACATAGTTTTGAAATTTAATGGCATGTACCATTTAATCTCTAAAAACAACTTAAAATACTGCCGAGAGTGGTGAGAATACCAACAAGACTACTGGCGACTGAACCCTATGCAAGAACACCAACATGGAAACAAATATTTCTCTGTGTGTGTTTGAACAGACTCTTCGTGTCAATGAACATAAACCCAAGTATTTTTATTTGTTTGCAGCATGTTAACTTGTTATGTGTGCAGAGAATTCAGCTTCAGATGAGTTCATGTGCGTGGTATGCACAACTATTGCCCAATGTTGCCCCCTTCAGAAACTTTCTTTTATTGACTTTCCTCCATTCCTAGAATCAAGACATTTCTTCATTCTGGGTTTGGCATCAAGAGATGACTCTTCCTTCAGTTCGTCATCAAGTCGTCTAGTTCATTCAGTTCGTCATCAAGTCGTCTAGTTCATTCAGTTCGTCATCAAGTCGTCTAGTTCATTCAGTTCGTCATCAAGTCGTCTAGTTC
>CAEFZX010001667.1:0-25917 GCA_903066825.1 Alfaro cultratus | reverse complement strand
TTTTACTAGAGTACATTTTTGTCTGTGTATTTGTACTTTTACTTAAGTAAATTTTTTGAGTACTTTATACAACACTGCTTGGATGTTAAGCACTAACCCTTAACATGTGAAACCCTTAATGTGTTTCACACATGTAGCAAATATTTCAACTCACTGTAGATTATCACTGTCATGTTTCCATGTGACAAGACACTGATTTTAGAACACACATGTAAGGCTGTGTGTGTGTGTGTGTGTGTATTGTCCTGCATGTTGTGTGGATTGGTGGGAACAGTCCCACCACCATTGTGTGGTATTAATCTCAAGTGCATCAATAAGACTGTGGATGCACTAATATGGCCCTTTATTGGGCTTTCACTAATCAAATAAAGGTTTCATAAATCACAAAATCCATGTTGTGTGTTTAGTGTAGAATAATTTAGTTCATGTTTGAAGAGTCTGAGCATTAAAAATGTTAAGCTTGGGCAAATTAAAGATGCTCAAGATAGTAAAAAATTACGTAGATGGAATTTCCCTTTAGCCAAATCTGAAGTCAACTTTAGCTCCGTAATATTTATGCCTGATGTCACGTTGATTTATGGTAAACTTTGTCAAAAGAACATGCTAGTTGTTAGCCTATTGAAGCTGACGCCAGCATGTTCAAGGCTAATGTTAACTTATAAATGCTAATGGACAGCAGAGGAATTATGCAATCCAGTAGATGACCAGCCTTTTCGAAAGCTAATGTCAGTAGTATTCTTTTCATTTGCTAGCGTCAGTGGCTCAGGAAGCAGTGCTGGAGTGTCATTAGTCAGTAGCTAGCGTTGGACTGGAAAAAGCATCCTGTGACAAGGAAGCAGCCACTGGGAGCACGATAGTCTTAATCTTAGCACTAATACCACACCATACACCACAACCAAGAGCTGAGGCTTACTGCATTTATTAAACATAATTACCATAGTTATATCGAACAGTTCAATTCAATGACAGTTCAGAGTAGCAGACAAATATTTCCAATTTCTTCTCTGATGCACCAGAACATTTCTGTTTCTGAAAGATTCTGTGCTGAAAGTGTTGTAAGTTTCTAGATATGTGAGACGTGAGTAAGATGTTATCACAACTTCCAAATAAGTTAAAAGACTTTTAAAATATATATGCAAATGCATCGGCACCAGAAATGGTATATATGTATTTGAATCAGATGATGCATAACAAAAATAAACAAGCATCTACTGCAGGGCTTCACTTTTTTCCTTCATATGTGCAACAGTGGGGCTTTTAGGGAAGCTGTTATTCAACAGAGCAGCATTAGATCAGGTCAGTTGCATTGTTTTTCAGGAACCCTGGTTTAAAATCACGTTTTGTGAACCATGCACCTTCTCAAAGCTTGTATGAAACACCCAAATGATTCATATCTAAGCTTTAATACCCAAAAATAAAGTAAGTCTGTCTCCGTGATGAAAAAACTAACTGAATTGCCACCATGCTCAGCAAGCTGGCAGTTCAAATAAAAAGCATTAGTTTCCTCCATAATTTCTCTCTCAGCAAGGTCGGTTCAACCTCATAAAAGGAACACACAGGTACACACACACACACACACGCAGGTATTGGCAGTTGACGTTGCTGGTCAGCAGTCGTATCATTCGGTCCAACAGAACTGAGGGTATGATGCTCCAGAAAGGTCGAGACGAACTGCCTCCTCAGAAAGTTACACAGTGTTCCTGATGTCCCTGCTCAGCTTCAGCCCACCTCTTCCTCATTGTTTGTCCAACTGATGATTCATCCTCTCTGTGTGTGGGGGGTAGGGGTGACCTGCCAGCGATGGTCATTCACATTTTAGGAATAAATGTCAGCTTGAGAAACTTTCTACCAATCAAAACTTTTACCCAGTAAAAGGAGTATTACTTGGTCTAACTAAGGGAGAATTTTTTTTATCTTTAAAGTGGACCAGTGCCTATTTGTAGCTCAGTACTTGAGGACTTGCATTTTTGAGGATTTTTGTGTGGAATTATTTACACTTTTTTTCTATGTTTTCCAGAATTCTTTGTAAAGCTTATCTAAGATATTTAAAAAAAAAAAAAAGTTCAGCTATTTACATCTCTGTTTATTTTACAATTAACACACTACTTTGTGTTGAAGGAAAGTAGCTGCTGCAGGTGTTCCATACATACATACAGACAATAAAAGGGGGTTAAATTGAAAATGAGTGCACATGTTTTGATCAGAGACGGTGGGATGTAATGTTTGGGCAGGTGCACAAAGCTGTTGCAGTTTCAAAACTGGATTTCTTAACAGCACATAGACCTGACTTGTCTGGTTGTGTTTCGCCTCAGTGATGAAATGCAGCTCGGTCCAATCCTTCATAGCTTCTTCTTGCACTGTCACACCTCAAACAGCTTCCAGTCATGCTGAGACACTGGACAGGATGAAGCGGCAATAGGAAACTAAATCATCAAAAAAAATTCTAAAATGAAAACTTTACACATTCATCTGGTATTTGTCGTTGAGGCAAACCATTCCATATTTGGGCATGAGTTAAACACCATCCTCCCACCGTTCTCTGCTTGATCTGATTACCTCTCTCATTCATAGCTGCATATCAAAGTGACTAGTTTTCTTATGCCTCATTAGACCAAATGTGCCGGTATAGCTATTAATTCATTGAACACACAAATTTAACAATCAACAACAAAAAAGGTTGAAAACAAAACAAAATTGTCTTTGAAAGGTTGACCGCTAGCTACTGATGATGCTAAAGTTAGCATTGGTGCTTTTATTGAGTCTGCGATGCAGTTGATCATTTATAGTTCAAAGTTAATACTGATTCTATCAAAACTTGGATGGTTCTTTATGAGACAGAGATTCTTTAAAACAAAGACTGACATTTATTACAGGTTTTGTATTTGGGAAAACACAAAAAAGAAATAGAATGTAAGAACTAATCAACACTTAAGCACTTCTTTGAAGAAATAAACACACATTCACACAGCTACAAAATTACGGACTAGTAATTTTTGCATTTTTCTGTCTCTCTGTTCCATTTGATTCATATGTGCAAACAAGTAAGCAAAACCGTTTCCATCAAGCACAAAATTGTGCAAATCGAAATCACAAAAATAAAAATTGTTTAATGGAAACACATCAATTTAGAAAAAAATTGAATTTTTTCTTTCCGAAATAGTTTTTCTGGTAGAATGTTACTGCTGTCAAAAACGACAAAGAAGACATAAAGTTCATAAAAAGTTGTGTCTTTCCAACATGATGATTCCATCGCTCTCCAGTAGCCACTCCCAGGTATAAGGGGCTTGTCACTCCAATGCCTGAATAAGATTCTGATGTCTCCTCTGATGACTGATAGATGATGAGCGCTAGCGCCATGGCTGAAATATTAATACATTTAAATACAACTGTCTGATTGAATTTTGACTCTTCTGCCATAATTCTTAATGACTTCTCGCATGAATACGCTTATCCACGTATGATTTTAATTAAATTTCTTATTTGATGGAAACACTGCAATTGCAAAATTGTTGTTTTTTCAGGGTAGTAATCTAGACAAAGACTTGTGCATATTTGAAATGGATACACAGCTGGTAACCAGATAGAGTCATACTTGACAATGGAGAAATGTTTTATGAGGTACAACTACAAAGCAATGCATCTCAGTGCAGCCTTGGTTTCTCTATAGAGAATATTTATTGTCCTACACACTTTATCCACACAATACCAGAAAAACGAAAGTAACAACACAACAATACACTGCAGTTTCACTGAGCCTCACCCAAAGACCAACACAAAAACAACTTATAATTGAACGTAGTCGTCCTTTTATTAGTGTTGCTTCTTTTCTTGTTGCAATGCTAATGATAGACGTTGATATGCTATATCCAAATATAGAGCTTTCTTAGAGTAGCTCTAGTTTTTACCAACTGTATTTGTCCTGCAGAAGAAAAAGAAAGAAAGCAGCAGATCATAAAAAGTACTAATAAAAAGATGATTCACACCTTTTCTTCATGAGCCGCTTTGCTTCACTGAATGGGAATGCTTTCCTGTGTTTTCATGTGTGAGCAAATCCGTCTGTCGTTCTTACTCGGCTTACAGTCCAACGAAGGCCGTTCTGTTGTTGACTTTGTTTTGACATTTTTGTGAATGACTCAGCTGCGTAATGGGAGAGGGAGGGCGAGGCAGGGCGGCTTTCTGCCCCACCTCAGCGCTCTCTCAACAGTCAACGCGGATCCCACGGTTCCGTGGTCGTGTCGCTCCTGCAAGCCTGAACAGAACGGGACAACGAGGCCTGTGTAAACACAAAGTACCACCATGTTGGGCAACTGAACCTGGTGCAATTTTTGTTTCCCACATAGATCAGTCATTGCTGATAAAAGACAATACTGAGTAAATAACTGTCATTTTGACATCCGTGTTTGTGAGTGACTTCTCCTCCTAGAATGAAAGCAAACCAAAAAAACTGTGAATTTTTACAAAAGGATTTAATTGTTGTTACTGTTTCAGTGGTAAAATATAATACCAGACAAATGGAAGTTTTGACAATGAATAACTCACAAATTTTGCAGGTTTCAACCCTTTCTATGTGAATTGTGACATCAACTTGAAATAAAAATGACCAAACAGAAAATAAGCATCAGGTAACAAGTTTCCATAAATCGGAAACTTGCTTGATCAACAGCTATCCTTTTGTGTCTTAAGCTACATTAGTCATAGCAGTAAAATGAAACCATCATTATTCCTTCTCCTAACAGGTTTCGACAAACTTTGCAGTCTCATAAAATCTTTACCACTTTTTCCAAACGCAGGGCAAGAAAGAAATTATTTGTATTTGGGTTTTATTCTTTGTTGTAACAATGTTTCATGGCAACAAATCTAAGGCAGAAAAGCTTGTCTAGTTCACTTTAAATGGTGCCACGCTTGTAAAGAGAATAAGTTTATGGGTTCAGCAAAAGAGTTTCATGTAAGGGCTGTGTCCAAGAGAAAGCTTCCCAAAATCTCTGCCAATGCCAAAATGGGAGGCAGTTTGATGGTGACGTCATCGGATATAATCGGAGGAAGTCTCAGTGTACAGAGATATGAGATTCTGCAACTAGTGGAAGGCCCATTTCCCCTCTCTTTGGGACTGAAAGCTGTCGTTTGAGATGTCGTGTCTCGCCCCTACCTGCAGGACTTTGGATTGGGGAGAATGGCTTGGTCTGCTCTTGCAGCCTGGGACTGCTGTTCAATCTAATGCTGGTTATGTACCTTCGCTAGTATCGCTTTTTCCATCAGGACTGCATTAATCCTTCATGGCATAGATTCAACAAGGTGTCAGAAACTTTCCACATTGGCTTCACAGCATCACGCTGTTCTTGTAGATTCTCCCATTCCACCAAATCTCAAAGACACTTCAATGTGAAGAGCATTTTGAGATGATTCAAGCTCTGTGAGATGGCAAACAATCCTGCTGGACATAACCATCAGCAGATGGGTCATAAAGGGATGGACATGTTTAGCAACAATATTCCGGTAGGCAGTAGGTTTTAATTGATGCCTAACTGTTGCTAAGCAACTCAAAGTGTGCCAAGAACATGTCATTCCACACCAGTTTACCAGCAGCAGCCTGAGCCAGTTATACAAAGCAGGATGGATCCATTCTTTGATGTTCTTTGGACCAGATTCTGTCCTTCTAAATGTTGCAGCTGAGAATGAGACCAACTAATGTTTTCCACTTGTTTCGCTGCGCCTGTTTGAATTGTAGTCTTAGTTTCCTTGGATTCGCTGACGGGAGTGGTATCCGTTGTGGTCTTCTGCTGCTGCAGCCCATCTGCTTCGAGGTTTGATGGTATTCTCCACACTTTGGTTGTAGTGAATGTTGTTTTTTTTTAACTAAGGTTACCTTTCCATCATCTCAGACATGTCTACTCATTCTCATATGACCTCTATAACGCATTTAAAAAATTGACTGGTCAGAGTTATGGAAGACAGTCTTAATTTTAACAATACTTATAGGTGGGTATTATGCATTTTTCAGGCAGTGGTCATGAAAATGCTGTAGAGATCTGACTTTGAATCATATCCATATCTGACACTTTGAAATGTTCCTCTGTTTCTTTAAGAACCTCCTACTAACTGCGTTTGCTGGAAACAACCCCATGGTGAGTAGACCCACCACGTCTATGCCAGCAATAAAATGTCTTAAACATTTCTCTCTCTGACTTCATTGCTCACTATCTGGAGGCGTGGCTAACATAGTCTGAATTGCCATTGTTCACTTCTTCCGCTGCAATTGCCAAACTACAGCCATAGGCAGATTGCAAATCTAAAATATTACAGAATGTTGACATTATTGTTCACAACTCCTTCTGTTTGCTGAATGAAATTCAACTTGAGAAATCGAGCTCCATGGGAGACGGAGCAGTGAGGAGAGATGAGAATCAAGCAGAATTGCCAAGAAAGGCAATGGCTTGGCTACCTCGCTGCCAACAAACCCAAATGTGTTGTGCAGGTAGTATTAAAAGAACTAGAAAAACTTTTCAGCCATGTCCTTAGAACAGTGAACAACTGCTGAGGAGATGTAGATTCAAATTCTCAGTGAGTTTAAAACCAGCAGCTTTTACTGCACTCGTAGGTAGGTATCCAAACCCCAGCAGTGTGAACGGCCTTCAATTGGACCCGGGCCAGATTATCTCAAAGCCCTTGAGAAACACAGATGACCACAGTTCTCTGCTTTCTGCCAGAGGAAAACAAATAAAAAGGAACATTCAAACCCAGAATGAAATGAGGACTTTTATGACTGGAGCGTTTCATCAAACACCCTCCAACATCCTCTTCTCCGTTATTTGTCTTTGTTATTTTCAGTGCGTATTTTTCCCAGGCCTGGCTGGGAACTGTGGGAGTCCAAAACCTGACCGTGGTTACTCAGCGGCTCACTGTTTGTCTCCAGGATGCTTGCTGGGTTTCCAGGGTAGTGGGAGTAACTTGTCTGCACCGGGGGGTGACCCTGACTTTCTCTGTGACGGTTCCCTGAGCAGCTGATAGGCTGCGGAAGGGGGAGGCAGCGGATCCTTGAAACTGAAAGGTTATGGGAAGGGAAGATTTAGGGGGTTCAAATGAGTGGTTCCGGACAGAATTACCCCAAAAAGGTTCTGCTCGCTATTGTGGATGGTTTTTCATAGCAGATGTCCATTTATCTCACTATGTTACCAAAGAGTTTGAAAAATGTTTTCAATCTGGCATTGATCACTGTGCAATAAGTTAGTCAACTGCCCCTTTAAATTTCCTTTAAAGGAGCAGTATGTATTTTTGAGCTTTGCATCATGTTATAACGTTATTTAGCTGCTAAAAGAACATAGCGGGAGTGTTGCCTAAATTCTTTCATGCATGTCTGAGAAACCCTTTCATCTCCATGGCAACCATTAAGCTGTACAAAACACCTGGATGGACCTAGCTCAGCTTTCAAGCTTCAAGCTTTCACCTCATGGAACAACCCTTTTCCACTCAGCTCCTTCAGACTAGCCAGCAGCAATTAGCAAACATTTAGTGGAACTCCTCACCTGCTGAGCTCATCATATGAGCTACTTCTCAGAGCAACACTGGTATAAACATTGTTAAATGGTTAATAGAGGAGTCATGTTGTGATGACTTCCTGAAGGTGGAGTTTCAGAAAGAGCAGAAGCTTCTTAAAGAGACAGAGACCCAATTTCAAGGCGTTAAATCAATTTCTGTTAAGCCTTGTTTGACATATACAGCGTTTTAATAACTGAAGGTAACAGAGTGTCTTGATTGTGCTGTAAAATTGCACTATGTGCCTGGAAAAAACATAATACTGAGCCTATAAAGTATGTGAGGTATTTGAACTTTTAAAACATGAGGCTATATGCATTTTTAGAGGGGATCTCAACATGCCATAGATTTTTTTCTGTGAATACTGGTGGTTCATTATACCATTTACTTCCTCTTCACAACTAAAAGCTACTCTGTGTTTGTCTATCAAACTTCCAACAAGACAATGAGTACTGCATGCAGGGAAGGGCTGGTCTGCCTGGAACAACATTTGAGAACCTCCTGTGTTTTTATTGTCGTACAAGAGTCTAATAAGTAGCTTCAGATCTAGAAGGGAACATTTAATTGCGATGAGACAAAACCACAAAAAGCTTAAGACCACATCAAATGCATTCAGGTATGTCAGATCTGAGGAATAGTCAATAACCTGAGGGCTGAACCATCCACCTGGGGGAAACAGCCAGACTGTAACAACACAACAATGTTGTGTTGTTACAGTCATTGTAACAACACAGCAGGGAGGATTTTTTTTGGAACCCAGTCAGGATTTAGGCGTAAAACAAGATGGGATTAGGAAGAGGAATCTTGTGAAGGTCAGCCCCTCTTCCAGTGTCCACTCCTCTGTGAGAACCTTGCTGTATGTTGTGGGAGTGCCGCATTCCTCCCAACCTGACTCACCACGCTGCACACCGCGCCGGCTTCTGCCAAGATCTGTTAGCCAAGGGACGCTAGCATGCTCCCACTCCCTGTCATCCGAGGACAAACAGTCCCAGCCAGAAGAGGATCTGGTCTTGAAGGGGGGGAAAAAAGTGTCGGCGTAGCTACTACAAAGGGGAGGAGAACATGCAGTCTGGATCGATAATTTGCTCCAGGAAGGGTGAACTGTGATCTGGCTTCTGTGTGTTCTCCATGTGGTAGTATTTGTCAGTTCTGCCAAAGTGTTTTCTTTTGATGCCATTGTGAAACGGAACATGGTGTATTATTGCCTCCAGCTACAGTAATTCCTACTCTGTACAGTTCCAGGCTTTTGCAATACAATTACTTTCACAATAAGCAGTTGTTATTGCTTTGCCAAGAGCTTGCAAGTAGCAACAGTGACAATGATGATGATGGTGGTGATGAAAAGGCTGGGTGGGTAGACCAACGGCACGGTGAGCAAGTCGAGAAATGTGATTAGCCGGGCTCAAATGTAATGAAATCTTTCCACCTTTTGCAGTTTTTTTTGTTTGTTTGTTTTCTCTTTGTCCTGCTCTTCCTGTGTGTCATAACAAATATTTGTCATAACCCCCCCGCCTACGTGCATTCCCACTCGCCCCTCCCTCCCAGCCTGGCTGGCTTCCCGTAAAGACGCTGCCTTTCACACTTCCTCATTCCTGAAAACCCAATAAAGAGCAGTGGTGTGGCAACGCTCAAGCTTCTGCCTGCAACGGCCGCCTGCAGGGGCAATGATCTCCAATGTCTGGAGATGAGCTACTTGGGAAAGACGGATGGCGAGCCGGAGGCTTTTTCAAGCTGCTGTTGTCGATCGTCGAGCTGAATCATGATTTACGGCCGACAACGCAGTGTGCAGAAGAAGAAAAAAAAAGATACAGGTGCAATAAACAGGTTTCACATGAGAAATGCTTTTTAATCCCCTTTATGAATCACGTAGAATAACACAGGCAGGTGCAATCTTGTTGCAGAGTAACAGAAAACGTATAGGAATATAACTATCGCTTTCTTTTCCATGGAATCCCACAATTCCACTTGGATGGTATTCCCACGACTCTCCTTTTCAACGGTCCCAGTATCTCTAAGGAAGGCGCAAGGTGGAAATTGGCATTTGTTCAATTCAGTTGATCTATGTAGTTCCAACTAAAACAAATAACATCTTGTTCAAGCACTTACACACTCACGCATGTGCTTGAACACGCACAGGCGTGAGTGTTCAAGAACGCATTGTTCAAGCGTGCTTATAAAGTCTTACCCATATTAAGACTTTGCATTGACCTCCAGTCATTTTAGTTACTGCATTTATGCCTAAAACAGACATTTACCTTAACCCTAAACATCACTAGTCTATTCCTAAACATAACCTTAACTGAATTCACACCTTACCTCTAAACCTGACCAGCCATTAGTTTCCATAAGGCCCATCGGTCTTCAAGGTTAGTAAATATACCAGAAATAGTCCTAAATAGAATAGCTACAGAAGTACACACACTCATACACATTTCTCTATTTTTGCAGGGACTTTCCATTGACTTCCATTCATTAAATTACCTTTACCTCACTTCACACCTTGGTCCGAAAACAGCACTTCGTTGTGGAGTCTTTGGTCTCCATGAGTTAGGAAAATGGTCCTTGTAATGTATCAAATACAACTGATCACACACACACACACACACACACACACACTGTGGGTATAAAAAGTTAAACACTTTAGTAGAAACGTCAGTTTGTCACATAAAAGACAATGATTGCCTTAGATTTTTTATGTGACTGATCTACTTTACATTCATTTGAAAATGAAACATTTACAAAAGAAATGGAAAACAGCTGTGGTATCCTGTTTACATTAACGTGCAGACCCTTAAACTAATAAGTTACTGCGTTGAAGCACCTTTTGGGTTTTTTCCAGTGTTGTTGAGCAGACTCACACCTGCCTTCAGTTCAGCTGCCCAACAGGGACTTTCCCAAATATCTGCTCATTTGCCACAGCTGCAAAGTTAAAAGTTGTCGTGAAAATTTGATCTCTTTTATTACGAAAAATGAAAAAACAATTCTATTGTAAAATCTAAATACTCAAAATTAAAATGTATCCAAAAAATGTGGTTATTAAAAGATGAATAGCTTGCATTGTTGCTTGAATATTTCATTTTAAGATTACTTTAATTTCCTTTATTTATTTTCTGATCAGGGCTAATGTCCTTTTAATTTGTTTTAAGGATATTTCACCATCAGTCTGGTGAAATAAATCTGTGAATTGTGCAGTAGGTCCACATTAGATCATTCCAAGAGCCACATATTGTCCCAGGGCCCGCACTTTGGACACCCCTGGGTTAGTTAGTTTCTCTAAATCAGGGGTCTCAAACTCCAGTCCTCGAGGGCCGCAGTCCTGAAGTTTTTAGATGTGCCACAGGTACAAAACGCTGGAATGAAATTGCTTAATTACCTCCTCCTNGTAGATCAGATCTCCAGAGCCTTGCTAATGACCTGATTATTCTATTCAGGTGTGGTGCAGCAGAGGCACATCTAAAAGTTGCAGGACTGCGGCCCTCGAGGACTGGAGTTTGAGACCCCTGCTCTAAATTGTCCAGGATGGCCAGCTGAAAAAATGTCCATATTTGGGCATAAGGAAGTTGCAAATCAAATTCAACTATAAGGGTGAATTCAAGTTCTATGAATAACAGTAATTGAAGAAGATAACTTCAAACTCTGCAAAATATATTTGGTGACACTCCTATTTATTTATTTATGGATGGATGGATGGATGGATGGATGGATGGACAGACGGATGGACGGACGTTTAAATCAAACTGAGCTCATGTGATGTGGTTTTTGTGTTTTTGCTCTTTTAAACTTGAGTTCCTGTTTTCGTCTGAATGAAAGGGAGCTCTTGTTTTAGAAATTGATGACCTTTTAGCTGTTTTAACTGTTTCAGAAAAAACCCTCATTTCCGGCCTTTTTTCTAGGACTCATTTCCACAGAACTGGCCTCACTTTTCTTAGACTACAGGAAGTGACACGGCTACTCCCGGAAGCAGCAACAAAAATAGAGGCTGCTTATGCAAAACCTATGTTTATATTTTTACTTACAAATAAACTGCATGTCATTCTACTATTTTTTATCTGCTTATTTCTCTGCTATTTTACTGATTCATTGTCTTTAGAAGAGTGGGTTTTTGATGCAACCCTTTTTTTATTCTTATACAGATGTGAGAAAATGGATAAAACTGTAGCAATCTCAACCAATCTAAACTAGAAATGAAGAGCAGGTTTTAATTCATAATTCTGTTTTGAATTCTGAGTGCCTCATGTTTCAATGTGGTTAATACTAAAACTTCCTTTTGTCAGTAATTTTGTCATTCCTGGAAAACAAGTTAATTTAGTTCTATTTTGACTTGAACTTTTATATCTTTGACTCTGAAGCAGAACCGGTCCAAGACTGTGTCGGGCCAAGGGCAGAATTTCATCCAGGGCCCCCTCTTCCAGTAAAACCACCACATCACTAATATGACTTTCAAATTGACTTTCCTTTTTATTTTTGTTGTTACTGGCAATTTCACATTATGTTTTATTAAACAGATTCAGCAGGGTTTGTTATTTTGGGTTCGGAGTCGGGCTACGTCAGTTCAGAAAAACACAGAACTGTTTTCAGACACGTACTTGGTAACCTCTTGATTTAAGGACTATTTGTTAAATCAACTGACACCTGCAGCATCTCAATTTGGCTTAAAGATATTATATAATATAGGACAGTACTGTATATTATAATTCTCATAATTCTGTTCAGTAGATTTGTTTGCAATGTTTTCTTTGTTTGTTTTTGTGTTAAATAAAAATGAAAGGTTTAACAGAACTATTGCACAAACGTAAGAATGCCTCTTTCCACTACAAATGTGAGCAAATTTTTGTAGATATTCTGCTAATATTCTGCAGAGTTTCTATTAAATGTAAATGTAATGTAATTAAAATCCCATGTAGATAAGTTGGGACATGAAATAAATCGCTAATAATCAGAGCAGCGTTGGATGTGAACAGATGCATAGGACGTATAATTCATGCATGCTGCTGGCGCTCATCTATCAGCCATCAGAGAGCGACAAGCCTTTTATATGCTTGTTGCTGAGTGAATACGTGTGAGACGTTTTAAGAAACTGTAGTCAACCCTTTTATAGAAGAGATACAGACTCAACATGTTCAATTAAAACATCAAATTCTCAAAAAATTCTCCTAAAAACAAACCACCGTCCTCCTCCTACTTCCTGTTGCCTTCTTTGTCATTTCTGCCAGCTGTAATGTCCAGCTGTTGATCATGTGACTTATGATGTGAAGTAAGTGTTTCCATTGCTGTCTTGCGAAATAAATCTCAATGCAGCAGAAAAACCACCTTATTCTAACGCAAAAAGCTTTTTATAGAAAATCATGAGTTTTTTTTTAGTTTTTTCTGAAATTGCTGTGTTTCCATTAAGCAAATTTATTTCAATTTGTGCAGTTTCATGGTTCATGAAAATGCAGCTAGTGTCTGCATTGCTGCTACGTTTGGACTATTAGAAGTCCAATAAGTTCCCTAAACGTACAATAATACATCATTTTAAAACCGATTATATATCAATATTATCATTTCGACAACTCAAGGACCTGCTGAGCTCAGAGTATGAGCTCAAACCATAATCTCCCTGAGTGACCACTTCAGTCAGAATCGTAACAACTTAAATAAACTTGCAAGCTGGAAACCCACAAATAACTCGCGGCCTTTTCTCGGACTTATTTTTCACACTTTTGCATTCTCACTGCTGCTTTTAAGCTTCCTGGCAGTAAATGAAAACAATGTGATGGATTTCCTGCTGACACGCTGCGGGCCAAACAGGCTTTCCGGCTTCAGGCCTGATAGTAACTGCTGAGTTCGGACGAGGCTGTCGGTGGATGCTGACCGTCAGTTAAATAAACCCCCCTCCCCCTTCACCCCTGACTGAACTCTATGAACTTTCCAGAGAGCTGTTTGTGAATCGGTCGTTTTCAGCAGAGGAAACTGGGGATTATGAGAGTGGCAATTATACACTAATAAAGAACTGGAGAAGGTAAAAAACAGGAACCGACCTTGACTCTTCCCGTGGGGCTGTTTTTTTAATGTTTGAGGTGTATGCCAATGCAGAGGAACATTTCTGCTTCCTCTCTCAGCCTGTTCAGGTGGACGGTACTTGTGCTGTAGCTGGAATGTACATGGCAGCTCTGCCGTGTTGACAGTGTCTGTCGGTCTCTGGAGTGTTCTTGGAATCCTTCAGAGCGGGAGGACATGAACATTACAGAGTGCTGACACACTAGGAGGCGATTATCATCTTCATACCAAGCGAACATGGCCCAGCAACGCTATCTACACGCGTGACTGTCTCCAGACGGCGCTATTGTCAGATTTTTAACTCAGAATGCAAACAGAAACACAAAACAGCGCCAAAGAGATGGATTAAAAACAAACGAAGCAACTGATAGACCAGACACAGTTTTCTAGCAACACAGAAAGTTTGTCCAGGGAACTAAGCTGTCTGTCTGGATGTGACTAAAATAAAGGTCACAGAGTCTTACAGTGACTCTTAACAGAGTCTTGTTTTATTTGCTGTTTGGCTTTCAGGGTCACGTTTGCTTTGCAGACTCGACCCTGGCAGTGGAACGGCGAGGCTCAGAGCTGTAAGGACGGGTCTGTGTAGAGTTACATCATAAGTGGGTTTCAGTTCAATGTGAACAGAAGTCAGAGTCCCTGCTCCCTGTGTGGTGGTTGATATGCACAAAGGAGTCAGATTAATACTCACATTCAATTATCGACATTTTTCAATAGAGTAGAACAGAACAGAATAGAATATACAGTTTTGATCCCTGGGGGGAAACAGCTTATTTGTTGACAAGCTACTCCATCTAACGTATAAAATATTAAATATTAATAATACCAATATAACTATAAGAGATCAAGTTTATTAAAAAAAAAATTTGTTGGTTCGGATCGAGGTCAGACTGTATTCACACTAGAAATGAAATGCATCAGAGTTTTATTGGTCCATTGGAACCGGACCAAGACCACATCTTGGTCCGGTTGTTTGATCCACACCAGAATGTGTCTGTGTGAGGATTTGATTTTTACCTGTGTATTCATTTAGGTTTCTGTGTCTATTGAGTCTCCGTGTTGTCCTGTCTAACTCTTCATTGTTCCCAGCTGTGTCTCGTTTCTCTGATTAGTCTGAGTATTTAATCCCACCTGTGTTCCTTGTTGAGTCCTCGTCTCGTCTAGCCTCGTCTTTTCTGCCGTCGGTTGTGTTTGTCCTGTTACCAGTTGCTACCAGTATTGAGCTATTAGCCTTCCGCTCATTCTGTGCTGCCTGGATTTTGGACTTTGTACTTCTGACTTCATTATTAAAATCATCATTTAATTCAACTATATGGGTCCACAGCGTTTCCCTCACCACTCAACTGCTGCACTTCATGACAGTGTGAGTGTATTCACACCTGCACATAAGGTCCGGACCACGGGGGAAACAGACGCTGGTCCATTTAAAGTGGACTAAAAGTGGTACGTGCCAATACACCCTTAAAAAAAATCCAAAACCAAAGTGAGCCTCGAGCTAACTAAAACAATTCCAATCTCAAAGAAAAGCACTGGTTTGTGTTGTCTAGGACTTAATCCACAAGTACCCAGATATTGTTGGAAAACTAATACATTTTTATACGTTTTTGTCTTTTATCTGCATGGAAACTTTGTTTAATCAGCAAAAACGATTATTTATAAAAGCTTCCACCAAAGTGGAGTTTTAAGAAAACTCTTTATTTGTGTTTGTGCATACTCTTCATGAAAAACACTGAAATATTAAAGGTACAGTAAAAATACAGGTTCAGGTAGTCAGGACACATTACATCAGCGTAAGACACGAAAAGCAAGAAAGTCCTTTCGTGTTGAAACTCAGCATGACCTAGCAGCTTTTCACTACGCTGTGTTTCATCACTACAAGCTCATATTCCTTCACAACACTGCAACTGAAAATGATTTGCAAAAAATAAAATAAAATGTGTAATTGTGACGAGCAAAATGTGCTAATTCAGAAGGCGAGTTAGTACAAGCTGAAGTACATGTGGAGGCATGTGACATTAGTCGTCATCAACAAAGAATTAGAACAAATTTTATGGAGAAACAAAACTCTGCCGCGATGAGGTATCAGAGAAATGTTGCATATGAAAAATGATTGAAATTGCAAACATTTTAAAAGAATTTAGCATTTATCAGTTTATATATCATTGTATATAACCCTAACCCAATGATGTGTTATTTTTTAACATACTGGTATCGGCTCAATAAATAAAAATGTGCCGATATTATTAACCACCACCTTTTTACTGTTTCTCTATATATTTTGGGAGGGAGTTGTAGTTTCTGCCATGTAGTTTTTGTGGGGCGTGTGATGCTGCAGAGGATTGGGGAGCATAAAGAAAATGTCTTTATGGCTGAAAGGGAAGGACTATTATAGAAAATCTAAAAATATCAGTAATCGGCCATAACAGCATTAATAATTTCAGATATCGAACGCGGCCCAAATCTTCCCATCAGTGCATTCCTATTGAATACCATTTTTTAGGGTTCAATTCAAAACTATGTATCTTTTCATTTCCACTTCACAAACATATGCAAATTTGTATATATCTATCATATAAGATGTCAATGAAACACATTGATGAGGGCTAAATGAATGACAAAAGGTAAGCAGTATGAACGCTTCGACAAGGCAACATTTCTAAATTTGTCCACAGCCTAGAAATGCAGCACACAGGAAGTAAAAACAACCTTTCTGGACACGTAGATCTAAAGGTAAATGAGGCCAGAAGCTAAATGTATCTGTTTGTCGTTCACTGAGAACAATCAGCACTGATCTCAAAATTGGAAACTGTGGCCGGAGGTACATGGAGAACCCTGGAGGCTGTGACACTTCCAGCAATTCTTCATTTGTAGGATGTGGCAGAAAATAGCAGGAGCGAAGTGGTGGGCGCTAACCGTCGTCACTGTGTCTCCTAGGATACACACACACATATATCGCATTTTTACGAGAAGCTGACATTGATTAAGCGCACTCTCACACACTGCGATATTGGGATCTTGCTGACGCTGTCGCTCCACCGCTCTTCCTCTCCGCAGAGCTGGAGCAGTGAGGAGAGCAGGGTGACTGTGACCCACTTCCATCCTGCTGCGTCCCACATCCTGACTCTCTTCCTCTGTCTGTTCAACAAACTAATCCACACGCTGTCTACTTACACTTTAGGCAAGACAGGTCACTGGCTAACTGGGCCAACGCTTGTGTAACTGGCTTATTACACTGCAAAGGTTTAGCCTCAGCTGACGGAGCTGTTCTTTTAAAGCCTGAACAATAACAAAAAGAGCTGGTTATAAAGGAGGCTGATTGATCTGAGTGCAAATTGGAAATGGAGTCGCCACCAGATATTTACACCCACTATGTAAAAATTTGTTTTCATACCTGATAACCTGGTAGACTCGGTTTGACTGGGGACCGAAATCACAACATTTGTTATATTTTCAGCTGCTGAGGTTCACTTTCACACTGCACTGTTAGACCAACTGCACTCTTTGAACAATCTGTTCCCGCCTCATCTGCAGTGGCTCTGCACCAAGATTCACTGACGGAAACGACACAAAAACCTCTGAAGAAGACACTGAGCGCAACCTCCATCTTCACAAAATGTAAACAAGAAAGGAGTAGCATCAGATTTTAGTGGTTGTAGGATTTTTCTTTTTGTCTTTGGTAACAGACCATGAACCAGGTTTTCCCGAGCGCAAGAAATACATGCTTTTTTTGTTTTGTTGTATTTACCCAGAATGCCATGCTCTTTTCTGCTTTTGCCACACTCTCCGGTTTGCTTGGCGTTCGCATGTGGATTTGAACTGCACCAGCGTTCACTTCACCCTGACTGAGCCCCAAGTCTTTAGGTGGGCCAGTTTGCTTTGTTGGTCGGTGTCAGAGTCTGATCAAACCAGACTTTCTAGGTAAATGAACTAGAGTTCAATTAAACAGATTAAACAGGGCTGGTGTGAACGCATCCTTAGTCTTTGAGATTATACCTTAAAAATATCCACATGTGGCTCCAGTTTACTCAGATCTGATGAACGAGTTTATAAGATGCTTAAAAAGCCATGACATCATGACATGGACTTTTCCCAGTTTTTTAAAGGGATGGTTATTCCAATGGATCTAAACATCACTGAGGAGTGTAACGAAAAATTAATCTTTCATTTACCTGGCACTTAGCAAATACATAGACATGCCTTTGGTTATACTAACTAACCTAAGACAGGAAAAGTTCAGCCTGATTTTATATCCCAAATAAACAACTGAACTTTCCCTTTCTTTTAATACAAAATCTGTGTAAGAATCTTGCTCATCTGGATTAAACTATGTATGTCAGATACTCAAACTAAATAGCAGAATTAATTTGAATTCTTGTGACATTTGATACAGTAAGGAGACGGAGGCATTCTAATCTGACACATGCAGGGTGAGAATTTGTGCTGCTTTACAGTAAGTGCAGTGGAGTTTCCTGTTTTCTTCAGTACTGACAGACAACCTCCATTCTGCCGAGTGACCCTTGTGTACTTCAAGAACGTGTCACCCATGTCAGCACATTGACTTGTTGTTGTCAGCAAGCAACAAAAACGGGAGGCTGATAAAATGAAAAGAATGCAGTTTATTTTTAAGTTGCCATGACGGAGGTGCAAATTATGGATTATGGATAAATTAGGGTTAGAAATGTGAAATTCCTATAGACTCCTGTGAGGTGTGTGGCTGTAACATTATAGAATATAAAACAGTACAGGGATACTTTTGCAAGACATTGTAAGCCTCAGAATTTAAGGTCAATTTTCTTTATTCACCACAAAAAAATACCTCAAATTTGAGAAGGTGACAGCTTTAAGGTGTGAAACCATAAGGATCGACCTCGAGACCGACAGATAAGATACAGCTGTAGTTTCTAAATGTTATTAATGACACACACTAATTTAAACAGAAAAACACACAATTTAACCCTGCATCAGATAAAAATGTCAACATTTTACAGTGGATTTAACTTCGTCACACCGAATCTATGACTGACTTTTTTTTTTTCTTTGACCTTATATAGCACATTGGTTTTTACAGACAGCCAGGTGGAACTGTTGTCCTGTTATTAAGCCTTTTGTTTTCATACTGGATATACAAAAATAGTCCCACTTTAGGAAAGTCAAATGTCTCCAGTTGACCTAACACACATGGTCCTGGGTTGTAGAGATCAAGTCTTAGTTCCAGAAGTTTAACCACACATGGACAATGAGGTTCACATGGGGGAGGGTAGATAGGGTGGATGAGACGGAAGGAGAGTAAGGTTGGATAGCAAGATTGGTAGGTAGGTAAGGATGAGAAGGAAGGATGTAGGTAAGTAGAGAGTAATGGTGTGTGTGGGTGGATGGGAAGGAAGTGTAGGTGGGTGGATAGTAAGTAGATTACTAAGGAAGGAGGTTAAGTAAGTGAGTATGGAAAAAAGAAAAAGGAAGGAAGGTAAGTAGGCAGGTTAGTACATAAGGTCGGATAGCAAGGAAGAAAGAATGGAAAGAAGGAAGGATGTAAGTAGCTAGGTAGGTAGTAATGATGTGGGTGGATGAGCAGGAATGAAGACTTGGTGGATGGATTGGTGGATATTAGGCAAGTAGGTGAGTAAGGAAGGAAGAAAGCAAAGAAGGAGAGTAGGTAAGTAGGCAGGTAGGTAGGCGAGTGAGTATACATGAGTGGATGGGATGGAAGAAAAAAGAAAAGTAAAGGTGGATAGTACAGAAGGAAAGAGCATAGATAGGTAGGTGGGTAGTTAAGGATGGGAAGGAAGTATGTAGGTAGGGAGTAATGGAGGGTGGATTGGAAGGAAGTTTGAGTGGGTGGATGGCATATTGGTAGGTAGGTTGGTGAGTAAAGAAAGAAGCAAGGAAAGTGTGTGAGAATGGAAAAAAAGAAATCAAGGAAGGAAGGTAGGCGAATAGGGGTGTGTGGTAAGGAAGGAAGGTAGGAAAGTGGTAGGTTGGTGAGTAATTATGGATGGATGGATGGAAAAACAAAGGTCTGAAACATATTTCTCACAGATGAGCAGGACTAGGGTGTCTTGTGTCATCTTTCAGTTGACACAAGAGCTGAAAGATGCATCATCCTTCTGTTAATCATCTAATGTTCCCAGTCAAAGTTCACTGACAGGCTAAAGAAGCAGCTAAATTCCAAGAAAAACTTTGAAAGACTTGCAGAAAAGTCTTACTCACAACACTATAGCACATATGAAGAAATGAGTGATTTCTCAAAACTGCAGCACTGCATGTCCTTATTGATGCAACCCATTTAAATGCCTCTTCCGCTCTCACAAACTGTTCGGAAATGGACATTTTGAAAAGACAAAAATCCCAATCTTGCTTGATAGAGGATCACAGTGTCTCTGAACTGGGACCTGTTCTGTTGTGTAAGTCCACAAATGTTCTGAGTGAGTGATATCTTTGTTCTGCCACTCAGTTCAGCACCTGATTGGCAGTGTGAGTGAGGTGCTGTAATACTGACTGGTACAGGAGATGAGATCTTTTCTGCTCACAGCCATCACCATCTACAATAACCCTTTGAATAATTTTGGAATGAGTTAAAACATTTAATTTCCTTTAGGGATCATTAAAGTATTTTTCCATTTGAATTTTGAATTGAATTTGATCACAGTTAATACATAAAGCTGCTGTAATACATCCACAACATTGGCTCCTTCTGGAGAAAGAATGGCTAGAGAAGATGTTTGCAGCTTATGCACATCATAAATAACTTGCATGTGAGCATTTTCATTTGTTTACATTATTTTTCACAGTGCAAAACTATGACTATTTCAAAATGTATTTAATAATTAATATAACAGAGAAGCAAAATAATGTGTTACAGTCACGGGAAATGTCCTCCAAACAGGTTTGAATGAAACTGGGAAGGAGATGTGTTTGGTTTTGGTGCCACCTAGGGTTTGATATATTGAACTGCAACCAACTAAAAGTGGCAAGTTCTGGAGGTTTTTTTCTCTTTACACATACAATATAATATTTACTCAGTACAATTAAAAAAATTAAAAGAATTGCTGCATGAGTGAGCTCCCTTTAGACCAGGAGGACCCAACTCCTGGTCTAAAGGGTTAGATGGATTAAAAGGGGGAAATGATCCAAAGCTGAGTTTGATGCTCTTTGGTGGAGCTGTTGCTAGTCTGGAGTGTGACCCTGCACCAAACATTTACTCACAGAAAGCACTGCAAAAACACCAAATCTTACCACATATTTTTGTCTAGATTCTAGTGTAAATATCTTAGTTCACTTGACATCAGGCAAAACTAATCTACAAGTACCTTTTCATCAAGATATAGAGCCTGTTTTAAGTCAACGATTCCATAATATTGATGAAAAAAATAAGTTACTCTGGCAGATTGATTCACTTATAACAAGACATCTTTCCAATATTATAAGAGGGGGAAAAATCCGCCAGTGCAACTGCTACTTTTAAAATGAATATTAAGGAATTGCCTTACAACTGCAGCTTCAACAGGGATTTCCATTATCCAAAAATGTGGCAAAAAATGTTTTTGCGACAAACATTGTTTCGCCACAAAAATAATTACATTTGACAGGATCAAAAAAAAAAGTTTTCTCAAATCCATTTTTTGATTAATTTATCCAAAGTCAACAGATGTGAATTAATTGTTCAATTTAGATTTCATTTCAATGCAACTCTGTTGGACCAGGACTTTATTTGCTTGTCAGGATCCACAATTCTGCAGATCATCACCAACTTCAGCTGTTAGTTTTTGTCATTTGAAGGATCTGAATCAATTCAATTCAAAAATACTTTATTTTTCACAAAGGGAAATTAAATCCTAGTTGATCGACAGTAGAAAAACAGCAGGCTATGGACCTTCAGAACCAGAACTAGAACCAGACTGCAACCCAAACAGCATTAGCTTCTGGCTGAATGTCCCTTTTTTCATGATTCAATCATTTTTGAATTGCTCGGTGTTTCCCAACCCTGGTCCTCAAGGCTCACTGCCCTGCATGTTTTAGGTGCTTCCTTTCTTCAGCCCAGGTGATTTCAATAGACAGGTGTGAGCCGAACTGCAATCAGCTGAAATAGACACCGTAAAGCAAGCAGGGAAACATCTAAAACATTAGAGTTGCTGATTGCTGTGGGAAATAATAATCTCCTGTAGCAGTCTATATTACAGGAATGTGAAGAAGCCTCTGACTGAAAATACTGCTGTAAAACAGACTCGTGAAGACGATGATGAGGGTTTCTAAAGCTTAAAGGTTTTATGAAGAATCCCTGAACACTACCACACATTTCTTTAAAAAGAGATTTTGTTCTTGTAATAGAGCTGTCGTTTATTTGAATTAAAAAAAAGGACATTTATAAATGTGGAAGTTTTTAAATGATTTATCCAGGCACTTTTTAACATGTATGAAATAGTCAAAAAGATGTGAAAGCCGTATGAAAAATAATAATAAAAAATAAACAGACAATGCAACTTTACATTAGATCCATTTAATGTTTTTCTTTATGATTTTGGTCCAAAGACATTTAATCCTTAATTTACTTTTCAAACCATTTTAATCCTGGAACTACTTCATTTCTTTGCTGAATCTCAGCTGAAAGATAAAGTTATGTTTTAATGTTGACATGATCACATCAGAGATTCAGAAAAATAAATAAAGATTTATTTAGATTGTAAACCAACATTTGATTTGTTTATTTAAAATGTAGCAGTGGATTGTTTAATGTCATTCACTCTCATTGTACACAAATAGATGTAATATATAAGTCACATTATCCTTTGCCGTGTAGAAAAAAAAAAAAAAAAACTTTTTCCAACTAATAAATTTCTTCAGTCATCATTATTTTCTTCAATGATTTCACTTAAAGCTACAGAAATCAAAAATGTAGAAAATTTACAGTGAAGAATAACTTAAGGGTTGAGGTAATAGGAAATGTTTTTTATTAAGGGAACTTTCCTCCTTTTCAGTCATCTTCTATGAAATCAAAATAAGTAATACAATGTTTTACAGAACTTTTGTGAATAAAAGGCGAGTTTCCTTCAACTTGAAGTAGATTGTTTATATTTGGAAGCAATCAGACATTAAACTGAAGGCAACTTAAACTTCCAACAAAAGGGCTACAATGTGTTGAATGAACCATGTTGACTCAACACTTTTCAAACTCAGATATTTCCTAGATTTTTCTAGAGAATTTCTGAGATTAAGTTTTTGGCAAATATTTTCAATTGTAAATATGTAAAATTGTACATTTCCATGTGGCCCTAAAAGCAGAACAGCTCAACTTACTTGAACTTTAAATCAGTAAAATCTTCCAGTAGTGTAATTAGGCTCCCCTGCCACCAGAGGTCAGTATTTCTTCTGACAAGCTATCTGCAAAACCAGGAATATACGTTTTGTTTTCTTTTTAAGAGAAGTATCAAATATTATATAGAAGGGTTTTATGATCTGAAATAAAGATGTATTAAACACGACTCTAACTTGCACAGAAAGAGAATCTGATGTCTCTTTTTGTGGACTCAGGCTGAATCAGTGCGACATGTTTGTGTGCATTAGACGAGTAGAGGATTGTCCAGAACGGCCACGCCCGCGGCCACCCCCCCGTCGGCATGCTCTGAGCTCTTGGTCCTCAGCAGGTGACCCACACACTCGTTCATCACCATGTGCGCCCCCTGCCTGCCAGGAAGGAAGAACACAAGAGAGAAACATGCTTCACTGAACAGAGAGGATATGATGGCAAAAAGCGCCCCCTGGTGGATGGAATCCAGCTGAAAGAATGTGATCCGCTATTTTTGCACACAAGTCCAAAAGACTAAATATTCATGTTGGCCCAACAACTGGTGGAGACAAAAAAGTTTGTTTTCTGGCAGGAATGTATCTCTATTGAGCTGCCGTAAGCCATAAACTGAGAAGTTAACTAGAGCCATGTAAAAATCTGACCAGAACTGGCAGAGCATAGATTAGTGAAAGCTAAAGGTTCGACAACAAAACATCTTTATTGTGTGAAAATAGCCATGCACTGAGGAGAACAAACATCATTGTACCTTACATAGGCTCCAAACACTCCCAGTTCACTGAGACAGTTACTGATGGCGAGGGGAGCGTCTCTCCTCAGTAGGTAGTTCTGAATGGGAGCGGGATTAATTTTATCCATCAGGATGTATGCCGTCCGCTCCGTGCTCCCCCTCACCTCCTTGAGGACCTGGACGATCTCCGAACCATAGATATTGTTACCTAGAACAACAGAATGGATTAAGCTTCAACAGCACTGGATCAGAGATAGGATTACACTTGTTGTTTAGGCATTTATCTTCTTTAACAGAACATCTCTGATAGCTGAACTGTGATTTGCCCCATTGATTTGGACTAAAGCAGTGGAAGAAATGTTCATAATGGAGAAACTGACACACAGGCGGAAACTACAAGAATCAGAAATGGACAGAAAATGGGCTAAATGGATAAGAAATTATGCTGGATGGTAAATTGTCTGGGAAACGATTGCATCAATGATAACACTGTCATCTTGAAACCATTCTCAACTAATATGATAATAATTGCTTATTAATGCAAATAAAACAGTCAAAGGAAAAAAAAACATTTCTAAAGAAAATCTAACACTGGAGCTGAAAAACATTTTAAATATCCAAAATGTATTATAAAGTTTCAGCAACCAAGAGTGCATTTCAAAAGTAATAATCATTCAGCTTAGACAGGGAAAACAGGCAAAAGTGGCAGGTAGTGCAAACTACTTGGTAGTGGGGGTCAAATGTTTACAGCGTTTCTCAAAATTATTAAATAATAAGTTACAAAAAGAAAAACAAAAAAATGACTTCAATCCTGAGCTGCTATATCTAAAAGCTGCAGCTTTCAGATATTCAATGAGGAAAATGTCCCTAACACTTTGTGCTAACTTCAGAGTTAACACAAGAATCTAGTCTTAAGTATTTGTTGCCCACATTTGCAGTTTACTTAAAACATTACCTATCAAGTTTTAAAACATGCAGGAAGTGTTCACCTCCACTCCCTAAACGTTCAGACTTTTCCTATAAGTTTGTCGTACTCCAAGAAAGAAACTCCAGCTTAGAAGATCATCAGGTTAAATAAAAAGTAGCTGATACATAAGGAATTACTACATGCAGATCAGTTTTTTATATATATATATTTACCTCCTCCTTCTCGCTGAGGTTTCAGAACAAACCGGTTTGGTTCTGCCAGAGCCATTGCTACAGTTTTGTCGCCTTCTGGTCCCTGCGGACAACAGAACCACAACAAGACAGAAAGAAATCAGGAAAACATTTTGGTTGTATTTTACTAGCAGAACGATTGGATAAAAATTCCCTTTGCTCACCATGTCTAGAGTGTAGAGGCCAGCGAATGTTTCCCTCATCTGTTGCACCACCTGAGGCTGATCAGGGAAGAACCTCTCCAGAACTCCAGGTCGGGCCAACACCTGCTGGACCTTCTTGGTTCCTGCCAGGTGAGTGCTGATGTCTGGGCATTTTACAGCCTGAGAGCGCTCCATCATGAGACGAACATCCCAGCACTGCAATTCACAAACCACAAATATGATTTTAAACCTCTACTGTCTCCATGCGCTCAGAAATATGCTGCCTTTTTTGTTTGTTTGTTTCTTTGAGTCAGCTTCAGTTTTGATGTGAATTAAAGTCTGACATTTCCGAGAACCTGAGGCCCCCGTCCACACAGAGACGAACACAGTACATTTTCGGAAATGACTAGGTAAAAATGTGCGTTCACACGATAGGATGGAGTGACACAGAAAGGGCTGTAGTAGTTCTACCTGGCCAATCGGTGGCGCTGAAGCATTGCCATGCACCAACGCAAAAAACACAGAACAGCAAACCATGCCATGCTTGTTATTGAGGAGCATTCGGGTTACAGAAAGATGGACCACGAAGCTAACGTTTTGAAATGCATGCACTCTTTAACTCTGGATCAAAAGAAGATAATTTTTGGTTTCTCCAAACACTGAATCAGACAAAGAAAAACCTAAAAACCACAGTGCTGGTTCTGTTGGACCTCAGTGCAGCTTTTGACACCGTCGACCATGACATATTACTGAATCGACTGGAGAGTTGGGTCGGACTCTCCGGTCCAGTGCTCAACTGGTTTGAATCTAACATAAAGAACAGGGATTTCTTTGTTTCAATTCGAAACTTCTCATCAAAGAGGTCAAAGGTCACATGTGGGGTACCCCAAGGTTCAATCCTTGGACCCCTCTTATTCAATATTTATATGCTCCCACTAGCTCAGGTCATAGCAGGAAATAATATTAGCTACCATAACTATGCAGATGATACGCAGCTCTACATAACGATGTCACCAGGTGAC
>CAEFZX010001666.1:0-31680 GCA_903066825.1 Alfaro cultratus | reverse complement strand
TTCAACTCCGACATAACTGTCTTTCTAATAAGAGAACTGAGGAATCAACCAACTGAGCGAGTAACTCCTTCCTTTGAGGTTAAGCTAACATCTCTGTTAGCTTTTGTAGCTACCAGGCTCTATAACTCCTAACAGCTTGAAAAATGAAATGTTAGGACTGAAAATAACATCAATGTAGTGAAGCTTCGCATGAACTTAGTTCCTCTGTCCATTGTTGTAGCTGATATTTGGTGAAATGATGCACTAATCGACTCAGAAATACTCTCATGTTTACATAGAAACAGAGCGCCGCGAGGCTTTGATTGTGAGACTTGAGGCCACGTGGGATTTTCTAGGTCGGTTGTGGGTGGAGCTTGGTAAGGTCCGTTGGGAGCAAAACTGCAACATTTGGTTACATTTTCACACTGCGTCAAAAGCAGCCCGTTTCCCTCCTCACCTGTAGGGGTGCTGCACCTGGAACCACTGAAGGAAACTATATAGAAACTTCCGGAGATACTGAGCGCACAAGATTAAAACTAAAGAGTTGCGGTTGAAGGATTCATCGTTTGTCTTTAACTAAAGACCGCGAGCCATTTCTCCCGCTGGGCTTACACGTTTGCTTTGGGTGTATTTACCCAGAATGCCCTGCGCTGTGGTCCGCTTCCTGCTTTCGGAGAGGTCTCCGGCTTTTGTACCGCGCCAGAGTCGACTTCAACCGAACCGAACCGATACCGAGGTTTGTAGGCGGACAAAAGTTTGGATTATGCGTTCAAACCTAACTAAACGAACCGAACCTTCTGGAAAAAAACAACTGGAGTTCGAACAAAGCGGCCGGCTGGTTGCCATGACAACAGCCACCTTTAATTGGCGATATGCCTTTTTGAAAAAGTTTTTAATGCTGAATTTAGAAACCACATTTAGTTAGAAGGAATACAGCGACTTTTTACGGTCTCATAACATTAACCCTCCATAGATCCGGTTCGGTTCGGTCGTTTCAACCGACCGGATCCTCACCTTCCTCTTCAGGGCGCTGAGTTTCTCCACCACTCCGTCCAGCAGCGACACCACGGAGTCAACCACCGGGAAGCTGCTGAGCGTTTTCTCCAGCTCCGCCACCACCATGGTCACGTGACTCGTCTCCCGGTCGATGTTCTTCTGGGCCGCTCGGAACCGTTTGTTCAGGGTCTCATACGGAACCTGGAAACACAGCAGCCTTACGTCACGGCTAAAAGGTCTAAGAACCGGTTCAGTTCGTTCATTTAAAAACAAGCACGAGTGACAAACAGGAAGATCAGCAAATTTACCGATAAATGTAAAAAAAATATCATCTGCAAGACAGATTATCTGTCAACCAAATGATAAATCTAAAGTAAAAAACATTTTTATTATAAGTTACATACTACAGCTGTAATTCTACTAAGTGCTCCTTCTGTTAACATTCAATACAAGACTAAATATTATCCATCCATCCATTTTCTTTCTCAGGTGCTGCTGCCTCTCCAGCTACGTTCTGGGCGAGAGGTGTGGTCACCTGGACAGGTCGCCTGGACAGGTCACCAGTCTGTCGCAGGGCAACAAGGAGACAGACAGGACACACAACCACACACTCACACCTAGGGACAATTTGGAGAGACCAATTTACCTGACAGTCATGTTTTTGGACTGTGGGAGGAAGCCGGAGAACCCAGAGAGAACCCACCATGCACAGGGAGAACGTGCAAACCGTGCAGAAAGACCCCGGGCCGGGAATCGAACCCAGGACCTTCTTGCTGCAAGGCAACAGTGCTACCAACTAGTGCAGCCCGACTAAATATTATGTTGAAATAATTTTAAGAACATTTTAAAAGTGGAAGACAGATTTGTCCATAAACGCATGCAGAGGACGACGCTGATCCACTGAATGAATGAACCCCTCCTCTTCGGTTAATTTCACAGGAAAACTGAGCCAACGCTCCAGCAGGAACTGATGGATCCCATTCAGAAATCTGTTGAAGTTTGCCGGCAGAGTGGGAGCGCATGCTTCAGCCAGGAAGCGTCTGTCTGTCCTCACAGACTGAGGGACATCTGCTGAGGCGTGTTGGTTTCTGTAACAGTCGTCCAGCTTCATGTGCGTCTGTGTTTTGCTTCATTTAGACCCCAGAAGGTTTCCACATAGTGCCATTTACAACACAATCAACTATGTTACCATCATTTATTATACAAATGCAACAAATATCAAATATGAATTAAAGGAATGTGGCTTTGTAATTTAACATCTAGAAACTGGGCCTCTGTCTCTTTAAAAACTTCTACTCTTTCTGAAGGAAGTCGTCCCAACATGGCTCCTCTGTTAACCCTTTAACGTTTTTTTTTTTACCAGTGTCGCTCTAAGCAGCAGTTCCTACAGTGAGATCAGCAGGTGTTTGCTATTAGCTGCTGGTTAGTTTAGAGGAGCTGAGTGGGGAGGAGCTGCACCTCGAAGGCGGAGCTAGTGTAACATAGCTAATATTGATTAGAATTCCACTTGTCATTACTTCCAAGTTTGGGATTATGTGTAATGGGCGAAACAGCGCCCCCTCCTGGTGGTTGGCAGGATTAAATACAGTGAACACAGACATGCCCAGTTCATAAGAGATGGGCACGAGGTAGGTTAACACTCCGGTAAAATGTTATGTTAGCTTGATGCTACCATGAAATGCTATTCCTTGTAAGGGGCTGTACACACCACTGTGAGGAACCCGATTCCTGATCAGTTCATATTCTGTTCCATACAGATAAACAACGTTTCATCTCATCTTGTCTCCTGGCCCTTATTCACACAACGCAGAGCTGATTTATTCTGAACGATCACGATTATCGAAGTTACACTGCGCCCACAACTAAACAACTGACTGGGTGCCATGAAGATTAAATAACTTCTCAAACATTTATGGAAGAATTAAGATAACACTCCATTTTTGTTTTTGATAAGAGAATAACTAACATGATGGGCAGATTAAAAAGAAACTTGATTTTACATGATGCTGCTCCTTTAAAAAGGGAAATAGAATCAGGCAAAAAATATGTAAACTACAATCATTTATTATTAGTATATAAATATAGTCATGATAGCCAAAAGATGCACTTTTACTTAAAAAACATCTTAAAATTATGAGAAAAAAGTTGTTTTAATGAGAGTTATCAGGATGAGCTCTGGATAACTGGACTGCAAGATGTCAGAAAAATATGGATTTTTCCTCCATCATCCAACTGGTCAAATAGAAAACTGGCATATAGAATGAGCTGGTATGAGAGTCTAATCGTTTATTACCCAAAAATACAACAGTGTCCTTGTTTCTGCACAAAAAATGTAAATGATGCAAAACCTGATCTAATTACTTTAAGTAAATACAGAAATATATTGATCCAAATAATAAAAAGTACTAATAAGTCATAAGTGTTATCCACAGAATTTAATTTGCTATTCCTTTAATCCACAAATTTAAACAGAAAAGATGACAGATGGTTTTGAAAGGTTATAAAGTGACGAAAAATGGGAATTAAACAACAATGTTTTATTTAAAATAAACTCTCAGTTTCTGTTTCAAGGCAGAATATTTTGTTACAGTTTTAAACTGAAATGATTAATCGGATTATTGAAATAATCATCAACTAATATAGTAATCGATTAATCATTAACTGGAGATTATAGAGTCAAAATAAAACATTAGCTGAAGGAACAACACAGTTGGAGCCAAAATTAAACCAACATGTTACAATAAATGATTTTTTAAAAATTGTCTCCGTCTGCACATCAAACCCAGAAACTTTTAGTTTCACCTGATTCAAATTCTGCATAAAAAATCTCTTAACTCCCTTGGCATCAAATAATTGATCCAACAATTAAACACTGGATCAACCCTCAGATGCTTTTAGTTGCAGATGCATCTTTTGCTACAAATAATGAAGCAGTTCACTCAAAAAAATGCTGCTATTGCATTTTAGGAAATAAAAAGGAATTGAATTACACATTTTTATTTTTTTTATAGTGCACAAAAATAAGCTTAAGTGGTTCAATGAAAAATATGCAGTAATTTTGATCAGATTACTGGATTAATCATCTGAATAACTAAAGTAATCGCTCTATTACACTGTAACAAGCATAACCTTTGGGATGAATTAACTGATATTTATCCAGGTTCTAAAAAAAGCCAAACATGGAGAAATGTTTGAATTTTCTTTGTGATTTTTGGATAGAAACATAAAGATATGACCTCAGTATCATTAGAAACGTTTCTTCATGCTCCTCCATGAGGAAAACCGCTGCTGCCACACCTAGAGCAGGGAGATAAGATCCAGTTTGGTGCGTTTAGCTGGAGATGGAGGTTATTCTGAGACATCTGGGTTTTCTGCAGCAGCAGCAGCATCACTGCTGTGCAGCACAAAAAGCCTCTTCTGATGCCAATTAGAACATCAGCCTGGTCCCAAAATGGAGCCCATCATCTCCCTGCGGCGGAACCACGGCGGTCCATTCCAGCTCGGTTTCACTGAGCCGGTACTCACCGCGGGTGTGGAGGCGCTGTCATTGGACCGGGTCCGACGGTGTCGCAGTCCCGCTCCGTGGGATGGAGGAGCGGCGCGTCTGCGCGGCAGCCGGCGGCGGTTTCTCCTGCTGGCCATTTTGAAGCACAGAGGCGGCAGGAATCTGATGACACTGCGCTAACACGCCGAACCGCTTCCCCGAACCCCAAACCGCCCAGAACCACCCCGAACCAGCTCCACGGACCGGGTCGGCTGCTGGATTAGGTTCGGCTGGTTTTCACCCTTAGCAGGCGAATCACGTCTGCTCCAGAAAGGAAGAGCAACCATGTTGTTTCAGCCTCTATTGGTGATCCGAACCCATCCGTTTAACCCGAACCGGGTCGGGCAGCAATCAGAACGTCTCACCTTTTACCAAAGAACTCAGATTTTGAGGATAACGGGACCGAATTAACCCGCAGCGGGTTCAGTTTGCCTAAAACGGAACCAGAATTTGACCTTTGGAGGGATTCGGTCCCAACAACCCGAACCGCGAGCAAAGCAGATCAGCACCGAACCCCTTAAGAAGTGCAAACGGTTCTGATTCTTGCCTTTAAACCCATCAGGCTGATGTTCTGGCCATGCTAGCTTAGCTAACCTTAGCCACTCTCAAATTAACCACCAACCAACCTCTTTAAAACAGAACCGAACCCCCCGGGAACCTGGAGCATCCCGAACCAGGGACGGGTACCGGTGTGTGCCGTGTTTACCTTCAGGGTGGGATATTCCTGGACCTTCAGAGCCATGGACAGCTGGGCTGCTGTCTCCTGCACCGCCATCTTGGTTCTCTGCTTTCTGCTGGCTGTTTTTGTTGGTTTTTTTTCCCCTTCAGCTGCGAATCGCCTGTGTTCACTACCGCCACCTACCGACACGGTGCCGATACTGACGCAGATTCTGATGTGTTCCGGTTGTAATCGAAACTGGGAAAATCAAATGAAAGGATGTGGGATTTTCCACTGGGAAAGCGGGAGCAGCTCCGATTCATTCTGGCCTCTTCTCGCATTATTTTACAAGACAAACATGGAAGAGTGTCTAAAATCAAAGTCATTTATAGCGCCGCAAACTTAAAATAAAATAAAATAAAATAAAAGTGATGTTTTCTTACGGAAAGTACAGCTTAAAAATATGTTTGTCAGAGATGCTGCAAACAATGTCGATGAGCGCCGCCATGTTGAAATCCGAACTCAATTTGAGCAATGTTACTTCTGAAGTAACCTGAACGCACCACAACTCCCATCCCCCCCCCCTTTTCTTTTATTTTTTATTTGACTCCTAAACTACGGAAGAGGATTAGGGCCATGGAGAAAAGCAATTCTGACCTGAAGGTTCTTTAAAGCTTTAAGTTTCTGACTTTAATGAAGTGGGAAAAAATAGAGATTAAATCAGAATTCTGACTTTACGATTAGAAAAGGTTTCTGGCAACAATCAGCCTTTACTGCATCGTTTTATACAATTTCATCACTTTCCTGTTTATGGTAGCACACTCTTCAGTGTGGAAGCTGTTTCTGGTGATTGAAAGAAATTTCAGGGAGGCTTAGAGATGTACGAAGCAAATTCCAAATTGTTTGAGCATTTCACTCAGGTTGAGGGAGAGAAGATTTTTAGCAACTAACAGGAAGGCTGAATGTTTTACGATTAAGTTTTATCACTTTGAAATTTTCCCTTTTTTCTTTCAAGTTGAGCCGTGAATGTTAACAGACACAAAACCCGAGTTAAAATGGCCATAAATAAGTCTTTCTTTTGAAATAGCTGCAGAATTTATGGCATTTATTAATAATTAATTATCACTCAATGCATGAATGGTAGGAACATGTTTTACATTTTTTCTATTTTATATTTTCTGAATGAGAAAAGCAATTTTGGCAGCAAAGGAAAGTAAAAATCCTTTTTTTGTAGACTCTCATTTAATTTCTTTTAAGTTGTACTTAGATTATTTTTTTTGTTTAGTTTGTGGACCAGCAGCCATAAAAGCAGAAATATTCCTGTTCATCACATCTCTTCTATGGAGTCCCAAAACAAATAAGTTAAAAGAAACACAATTAACTCATCAATTACATGAATTTTAGGCAATAAAATGCAATAACTTGGCAAAACGTGATAAGACCTGAAATGGGAATATTTTCTTAAAAAAGGATGAATTGTTTATTTGCATCTTTTAATGTATTTATAATATTGACCAAAACAGGGCTAAATAAAAAATATCCAGACTACGACATTTTAAAAATCCAACTAATCAATTAATCAATCTATTAATAAAATAATCATTAGTTAGAATTTGAATTAAAATTAAGAAATTATATTTTTCTTTTTGTTTCTGGTGATTGAAACATATTAATCTGCAATGTTTGCTCTAATTTAAAGCTACATATGTTGAATATTTGTCACATTTTTACACTTTCTCCTCACTGCATGAACAAGAAAATGGAAGAAAAGGGACAAAACGTTCCACAGTGAAATCTCCCTCTGTGACAGTGGACATAAATCCTGCTCCTCTCTTCATCTTCATCTCCAAACGGCTCCAAACGGAGGAGCCGCCTGCGCCTGCAGCGAGGTCCATCGGCGCGCTGCAGCGTCTGAGGCGTCCTCTCTGCTCTGCAGCTCATGGATTCCTGTTTGTCTCTGACGTTCAGGCCTCTCCTGAATGCTTCTTGAGCAGCAGCTGCAGGTTGTGCAGACGGTTTTAACGGCCTGGCTGTGTGATAGCCCTGGGTCTGGGTCTGGCTGGCTGTCGGTTCTGATACGGCCGACGCTGATCAGATCTGCAGCAGAACCATTAGACATGCTGCAGTGGAGATGGAGGAAGAAGAGGAGAGAGAAACGCTGGGAGGGAGGGGAACTTCAACCGGCTCTTAAAAACCTAAAAAAATTATAAAGAAACTGATGAAGATTTAGTAATAAATACAGAAATAAATGCAGGTTTTAGTTATTTTTTCAGTTTTTACGTGTATTTTTCTTATTAGGATGGAAATTCTGTGCAAATATCAACATCCCCTGTATGAAAATGTTGCTCTTGTCTTATTTTGAAGCTGCAGTTTGTAACTTATGTGAGGAATATTCTTTATAAATTTGTTAAAACGGCCACCATGTCGTTATGCTTTATTTGAACAGATAATTTGTGAAAATATTGATTTCCTCCACCTCTTTCCAGAGCTGCTATTGCTGTCTGAAGAAAACAACTAATCAGAGCCAGGAGGAGGAGGGGCTTAGCGCTGTCAATCATCATAATATACATGCCGCTACATGTGCTAATAGTGAATAAATTACTTACAGTTACAGAAAAACTGTTTATCTGCCATCATCAGTGGCTATGCTAACTAGCCTTAGAATTCACGACATGCTATGCTAGCTGCAGCCATAAGAGGCTGTGATTGACAGCGTTAAGACCCACCTCCTGGCTCTGATTGGCTGTTTCTAGATCGCACTGGGAGAAGGCAGAGTTACATACTGCAGCTTTAAAACCTAAAAATAGAAACAAAATAGTTTCTCGTCAAAAATGACAACAGATTTCCTGCAGTAGATATTTATCACAGATGATAAGTTGTTGTTTTTGAGCTAGCCGTGTGGCTGCGGTTCAGAGTCGTGATGTAAGAGATGCTGACAGATTCTGTCTCGTAGACAAAGAAGCCCATCTCTACCGCTCTGTGTCAGAGTGTGTGTGTGTGTGTGTGCGTGTTATTGTTTAGCACAGGGAAGAAACAGGCTGCAGTTAAACTTCATTCAGCTTTGCTAAAAGCAGACAGGAAGAACTAAGCAGCATGTTGGAAATATGAAAACTTTTCCACCAATAGCATGTTGAGTTTTCCTTTAAGTAACAGCAACTTAACGAGCTTCATGGCATCATTGACTGATTTTAGTAACTGTGCTCAAAATGCTAAGCATATATGTGTTTAGCATATTAGCGTTAGCTTCTGCTAGTTTTTTAAGTTAGGAATTTAGATTGAGCTTCCACTTTTATTTTGTGTTTAGAGTTAACTTCTGCTATTTATGCGTTTAGCATTAGCTTCTGCTAGTTTTTTATGTTGATCGGTTTAGCGTAAACTTCTGACAATTTTATGAGTTTAGCAGAGTTAGCTTCTGCTAATTATTTTGTTACCATATGTTAGTTTTTAATGTTTAGCAGTTTGAAATGAGTTTCCGCTGATATCTTTGTGTTTATTGTCAGCTACAGCTAATTAACACAAAACGCTAAACACATTATTATGTGTTAATTATTTTATACTAATACATTAGCTCATGCTAATTATTTTATGTGTCTAGTGGTTTAATGTTAACTTCTGCTAAATGTTTTATGTGTTTAGCATCTTGTTAAGCAAATTAGTGAATCTAAATTTGTGGTTAGCTGTGCCTTCCTCACTTTTAGTAAGACATATGATAAAAAGGTATACACTGGCTGATTTTTCCACATATTTTTCCAATGTTATGAGTAAAATAATCAGGCAGTGGAACTAGTTTTTTAAATCAATCACAGGAATTATTTACTAAAAACAAGCTTCTACATCTTCCTGGAAAGTTTCTTGTAAGTTAGCACACCAGAAAAATTGAGAAAACTAAACTATTTGAAGTGGAAACCAGGCTAAAACATTTGGTTATGATTTTGTTTTTTTGCAGTGCAGTGAATATTCTGTATTAAGTATTACTTTCTGACTGGATCTTCACAGTTACAGTTGTTGTTTTTAACAGCTAAAGCAGAACCGGTTTTTCCTCTTCGTCGCCTTCTTCTTGCATAACTCGACTTTTTTTTCCCCTCGTCGGTTTCAGGAAACAAAAGATGAATTTTGGCCAATGTCGGCTCCTCCCCTCCCTACACACACACACACACACACACACACACACACACACACACACACACACACTCTGTGACTTCCCCCACCGTCTCCTTCACTCTCCCGCCTTCCCGTTCCCATGAATGCAGCACTTCCTAAACTCTTCACATTTCTCCTCTTCTTCTTCTGCATGTGAGACGGAGGACGATTCTCTGTAGGAGGAAGGAAGGGGCGGGAGGTAAGGAGGGAGGAGTGAGAGAGCGGCGGCGAAGGGAGGGGACGGGAGAGAAAAAGGGGGAGCACATGTGTATGCTTGTCACTGAGGGTCTTGGAGGACGGAGGGAGGCCGCCATATGCTGACTGGATTCCTGTTCCTGTGTGCAGAGCGCTGGCCGGCCAGGAACACGCCATGGGAAGCTCACATCTCCTCAACAAAGGCATGCCTCTAGGTAAACACGCTGCTTTTATCCGGCTCTGTGTGTGTGAACATTATTCTACCTTCAGGCTCCCCTCCCCCTTCACTCTCTTCCTCTCTTCTTCTGTCTCCTCCTCCTCACAAGTCTTCCTCACACTATTATCTATTTTATTGCCCAGAAGAGGAACCGTTGGTCTTTTCTCTGAAGCAGTGTGTGTGTGTGTGTGTGTGTGTGTGTGTTAGGGGAAAATCTTGGCTCGAACACCTCGACAGAAATAGATCTCTCTCTCTCCCTCTCTTCTTCGAGGGCGAGCAAGGACATGACACATATTTCCCTCTCTTTCATGAAGCATATTCACACACACACACACACGCACGCACAAGTGTGTGCACGTGAGCGGAGCTGGTGTGCAGACGTGTTTACACACGAGTGATGGATGCACCTTGTGATGGTGGCTGGAAAAGACGATTCTAGAAATCCTTGGATCGAGGTAGGGCTGCTGGGGAGGAAGAGGAGGAGGAAGATGAAGAGGAAGAAGGCTTTTAGTTTGAAAAGAATGAAAAGGCTTTTAGTTTGAAAAGAATGAAAAGAGCTTTTATCAGAGATCAGAGTCACATCTGACTGGAGAAGTTCTGATCTGGTTCTAATGGGAGTCATGGATGGACAGACCGACGGAGTAATGGTTGGATGGTTGGATGGATGGATGGATGGTTGGATGGATGGCTGGCTGGCTGGCTGGCTGGCTGGCTGGCTGGTTGGTTGGTTGGTTGGTTGGTTGGTTGGTTGGTTGGATGGATGGCTGGTTGGTTGGTTGGTTGGTTGGATGGCTGGTTGGTTGGCTGGTTGGTTGATCGATTGGATGGTTGGTTGGTTGGTTGGTTGGATGGCTGGCTGGTTGGTTGGTTGGTTGGTTGGATGGATGGCTGGTTGGTTGGTTGGTTGGTTGGATGGCTGGTTGGTTGGTTGGTTGGTTGGTTGGATGGCTGGTTGGTTGGTTGGTTGGTTGGTTGGTTGGATGGATGGCTGGTTGGATGGATGGATGGTTGGCTGGTTGGTTGATCGACTGGATGGTTGGTCGGTTGGATGGTTGGTTGGTTGGTTGGTTGGTTGGTTGGATGGCTGGTTGGTTGGTTGGTTGAATGGATGGCTGGTTGGATGGATGGCTGGTTGGATGGCTGGTTGGATGGATGGCTGTTGGATGGTTGGTTGGTTGGTCGATTGGATGGCTGGTTGGTTGGTTGGTTGATCGATTGGTTGGTTGGTTGGTTGATCGATTGGATGGTTGGTTGATCGATTGGTTGGTTGGTTGGTTGATCGATTGGTTGGTTGGTTGGTTGATCGATTGGATGGTTGGTTGATCGATTGGTTGGTTGGTTGATCGATTGGATGGTTGGTTGATCGATTGGTTGGTTGATTGATCGATTGGATGGTTGGTTGATCGATTGGATGGTTGGTTGATCGATTGGTTGGTTGATTGATCAATTGGATGGTTGATTGATCGATTGGATGGTTGGTTGGCTGGTTGGTTGGTTGGCTGGTTGGTTGGTTGGATGGTTGGTTGGTTGGTCGGTTGGATGGTTGGTTGGTTGGTTGGTTGGATGGCTGGTTGGTTGGTTGGTTGATTGGTTGGATGGATGGCTGGTTGGATGGATGGCTGGTTGGTTGGTTGGTTGGTTGATCGATTGGTTGGTTGGTTGGTTGATCGATTGGATGGTTGATTGATCGATTGGATGGTTGGTTGGTTGATCGATTGGATGGTTGATTGATCGATTGGATGGTTGGTTGGTTGATCGATTGGATGGTTGGTTGATCGATTGGTTGGTTGATTGATCAATTGGATGGTTGATTGATCGATTGGATGGTTGGTTGATCGATTGGATGGTTGGTTGGATGGTTAATTAGATCAAATCTGTAAATTCATATTTTCCATAATCTTGTTTAGTTTTTCCTAACTCAAAAACTTTCATCAAATTCCAGAGTTTTCCAGGCTTTTCCAGGCTTTTCCATAGATTGTCTGCATGCTAACCTTAGAAACCCAGGAACCGTGGTAACCATGGTTACCGTAGAGCCTGTTGGGTGATCTATTTAGTCAGAAATGGTTTCCTGAAACGGGGACAGGAATATCGCCGTCTGCTGAGACAGAAACGTTTCTCATTCCCACTGCTAGCTGACGATAACTAGCATTGGTTTTAGCTATTAAATTGCCAATATAACACATTCGATCTTAAATGATATAAATAAAATAAAAAGGGACGCAGTGCTTTGCTACAAATTATCAACACTACATCAACTAGATAACCAAGTCAGGAAAAAGTTATAATGTAAAATGGTGAAGGCACTATGTCAGCTATGCTAGCTTACTATTAAGACCTTAACATGTAGATGTGCTGCAGAATTTGGTGTTTCAATTCAGTTAAAAAAACAGCAACCCACACCCTAACTCTGACAGATCATCAGTAGAGCAGGTTTTCAAATGAGCTAATCAACCATCGCTGTGTCAGCTTAGCTAACAGCAGCAGCAGGAGCTAATTCACAACAGCAATCACTTACTGATAAATGCAAAATAAACATCAAGCCTGAAAACGTAAAACTGTAGTGGACTGAGTTTCTGTTCTTTGTGTGGGAAATGTGTGTGTGTTTGTTGTTAGGGGAGCTGTTGTCAGTCAGTTGCTATAGCAACGGGCCTGTGTGTAGCATAGCCAAAAAAGAGTGAGAAAAAAGGATAATACGAGTAGTTTTCAGTTATTCTTTAGTGGTTTTTCTGGTTTTATTTTCCCTATTAAAGACGCAACTATTAAATTAATAGTACCTTCATCTCCAGGTTTCATTTAATTAATGGTTGCAGCAGTTCGGCTCCAGATGGCAAGTAAAAGAATCGTCTTCTTCCGCTCCAGCATTGTGAGCATGTCTAAAAGTTATGCAGCGGCTAGCTTGATTTCTCTATGTGTCTATTTAAAGTCTAGGCAGGGGGTCTCAAGTCCAGTCCTCGAGAGCTACCATCCTGCAACTTTTAGATGCAGCCTTACTCCAACAGACAGGGATCAGCTCTGAACAGGCCTGGTAACGAGCCGTTCATTTGATTCAGGTGTGTTGGAGAAGGGATGCATCTGAAAGTTGCAGGATGGCAGCTCTCGAAGACTGGACTTGAGCACCCCTGGTCTAGAGCAGGGGTGTCAAACTCCAGTCCTGGATGCTGCTGTCCTGCATCTTTTAGATGAGCCTCTGCTGCACCACCTGAATAGAATAATTAGGTCATTAAGGTTCTGGAGATCTGAGCTACACAGGAGGAGGTAATTAAGCTATTTCATTCCAGTGTTTTGTACCTGTAGCACAGGGGTGGGCACTCCTGGTCCTCGAGTGCCGGTCTCCTGCAACATTTAGCTGTGTCTCTACTTTAACACACCTGAGTCAAATAATGAGGTCATTAGCAGGATTCAGGAGAACCTGACTGCACTGAGGAGGTGATTCAGGTATTGGATTCAGGTGTGTTGGACCAGGGAAACATCTAAGAGTTGCAGGACAGCAGCCCTCGAGGACCAGGATTGCCCACCCCTGCTGTAGCAGATCTAAACCTGCAGGACAATGGCCCTTGAGGACTGGACTTTGACACCTGTGGTCTAGAGGGCTACATAAGAACTTAAGGCGGACCGGGTTTGGCCCCCGGGCCTCGAGTTTGACACATGGCTCTAGAAATGGAGGACTGCAGAGGCGTGTGAAGTGGAGCCGGTCCCCCAAGGTCATCACCAGGCACTGGAATGACAGTTATTTCCTCCCTCAGAAATGCCTGGAATCCAGATCCAGAGTTTCCAGCAAACCGCAGCGCTCAAACTGGGCCTCCTGCTGGTTCTGGTCGCTCTCAGCCTGGTTCTGGTTCTGCAGAAATCTGCAGCTTAAACCAGATTCAGTTCTGCAACACAGAGCAGGGAGCTGAGCTTGATCCACATTGGAAAAAGAAAATGCGTTTGCCAACAGATCCGGACCAAAACCCGGTTCTGTGACTAAAGTCCGGTTCTGCTGCAAAAGGAGCCGAGAAATGCAGAAGGAAGTCCAACCAGCGGCGTTAAAAATAACTCCTCAATGAAGATGAGAGAACGTCTTGAAAACCTGCCTTTCAACAACGGGTTGAAAACACGGACAGGTGTGATTTCACTTTGAACAACTTTTATTTAAATTAAGGAATTAATGACCCAAAAATCTCGTTGGTAAATTAGTTTCATCTTATTTCAAGTCTACTGAGATATTTGCAACAGGAACTAGACAAAAATGACTTTCCGTTACTCTCAGTTACCGTCATACGATGGTGTATTTGGGTCATTGTAGATATTTTAAAAAAGGAAAAATAAAATTTTATAGAAACGAACATGGAAAAGTCAGAAATTTTAATGTTTTTTATAGAAAGTTTATGAGATTAATTTCTGAAATTTCTGATTCTTTTCAGCAAATTTTCAACATTTTAAACTCAGAAATTTGAAAAAAAAATTCCTGAAAATTTCCAATAATAATCTCAAAATTATATAGATTTTTGAACAAATTGTTCGACATTTCAAACTCGGAAATTTCTTCTTTTTTTCTAGCAAATTCTCAAAAATTCTTGTTTTGTGGTGAAATTTGACTCTGTTATTAGAGCCTTCTGCAATGCTGTCTTACCGTCGCTGCATCTCTTTATGCGACGTCCGAATCCCATGATGCATTCTGGCTCCGACGCTCATGAAACTTCCTGGGCTGTTTCTGACACCAAGCGGCTCTGGATGCATCCGTCTGGATTCTCTGGAGCCTCCAGGGAGAAACTCAGAGCGAAGTGACAGAAGGAGTTGCTGATGTCAGGCTGCATGTCAGAGAGGAGATGAGGAAAAGGTCAGCAGATTACCTGCTGACTCAGCAGAAACTGTTCTATCTGGAGGGAAACCAGGAAATGTTCCTGGAGAAACTCATCTCCCTGCCAGCAGAACCTTCAGGAAAACTTGATTTAATGAAACCTCAGATGTAAAAGTGACAGGAGGTCTCACTCCTACCTGATTACTGACCCAATAGATTCTGATTTCTGATCAGCTGGAGATCAATACTACAGAAAATATCTGACTGAGATACCACGTCCTGGTTATTCTGCTTTGTTGCTTTAAAAAATTTATCTTTAACTTATTGCTGAGCATGAAAAATAACATTTTATGAATATTATTTCCCCTAAGCACTTTCAACTTTCTGCTTTTGGTTCAAACACAAAATCTTACCAAGTATTTCTGTTTAGTTTTAATACAAATATTTTATCACACTTGAATTAAAACAAAAACTGACTTTTCAGACACTTGTTTTAATAAATAATTTCTTAAAATGTATTTTAAAAAGCCCCAGGTCCAGATTATTTCCCTTGTAGGATTTTATGGTTTGAGATTATAAGTGAAATTATCTGTTAGCGTAACTAGAACATTTTTAAAAACCAGTATTCAGGAATTATTGGGTCGTATATTGAAAGGTTTCTGTGATGCTGCGACAGGAAGAGTAAACATCATGTTGAAACATTGCTTCACACTGGCAGCCCCTCCAGAGTCAAAAGGCTTTCACTGTAAAAAGTACTTATTTTAATGCGGATTTTATCTATAATTATGCTTATTTGGCATAAACGTACAATAAGACATTAGTGGAAACCTTGTGAAATGATTAGTTATGTGAGTTTCAGCTCCTCCGGTGGATTTCAAAGCTACTGAATGGATTTGCTTTAGAAGGAATTAAATCTCATAAAACATGTTGTTTGTCATGCTTCATTTTGAAAAGTCAAAATTTTACTATAAAAAACTTAGAAATTTGCCAGACAAAACAAGGACAGTTTTAGATTAGTTTCTGAGATTTTCCGTAAAAGTTTCAAAAGTTGAAAAATGTTGACTTTTGAAAATCTGAAACTTCCAAGATTTTTCTAAAAAAAAGATTAATCTAAAAATTTCTACATTGTTTTGGTGGAAATGTAATTACTTTTGTCTACAATGGCCCTAATATGACTGTGAGAGATGGAAAGTTTTTCTAAACTCGTTTCTGGCACAAATATTTTATTCCACTTGAAAGAAGACAAAACTAACTAGTAACTTTTCTTCGAGCCATAAGAGATCGATTTCAGTCAATATTTCCTCAAATTTGATGAAAAGGTTCAAATTTGATGAGTGAAATAGTCCAGATTTTTCCCTTATTGTTAGCCAGGTGAAAGGTGTGTTATGTGCATTCAGAGCTCCTCCTCATCCTCATCCTCATCAGGCTTTGTTGTAAGTTAGTCTCATTTTAATTCAAGTGTGCTGGGATATTTGCAGTACAAATTACAGACTGAAATTCTTGGTAAGGTTTTGTGTTTTTGCAGTGTAACGTGGAGTTTTTTGGGAGCAGTGATGGTTGTAGAGTCGACCAGCTGCTGGGAGGAAGGATCTGTGGTTACGCTCCTTTCTGCGCCCAGGATGCAGAAATGTTTGAGTGATTGCAGTTTAACAGCTCCTGAGTGATCCGACTTCTTCTTTCCTTTTGTGTTTAGGCATCAGACCCCCCATCATGAACGGGCCGATGCACCCGCGCCCCCTGGTGGCGCTGCTGGATGGCAGAGACTGCACCGTGGAGATGCCCATCCTGAAGGATGTCGCAACCGTGGCGTTCTGCGACGCTCAGTCCACACAGGAGATCCATGAGAAGGTAACGTCCGCACGCTGACGATGCAGCTTTAGAGAGCTTCTTCCTGCTGGAAAACCCTCCATGCGTCTTCAGTAGGCCCAGATCGATTCCTCCACATCAGGGTCAAACTGTTTCAGGCTGAGAAACACGTAACACTCACAGACCATCTAACCAACTCAACATCTTAATATGTACAACCTGAAAAGACAATATTAATGTCTTAACTCACTTATTGATGTCTTCTTTGTTCGTTCTTATGAGAAAAATGTTGCAAGTTTACTTTGAGTTATTTACAGGTTCTCAGCTTTTCAATGGAAATCAAGTCTGAAGAAAGCAAGACATAACGATGCAGACAGTCAGCGCAGGGCGCAGCGCTGCTCACCACCTCATCGCCATCATTTCACACACAGCTGCAGACCTGCATTATGGATTTATATTATATATTTTCATATCTAAAAACAAAAATTTTGCAATTCACCCTGAGAAACGGAAAAATGTTCCTGCAGATAAAAATTCTTCTGATCAAGAAATCCTGGGATTGTTTCCACTTGTATCCAGCTTTTCTTTTTAACCGCTGTTCTTATGCATTGCTAGTTAAACAGAGTCCTTTGGGAAGCCAACTGTATTTAGGGACTCAAGACGTAAAAGCTACTAGGACATGGTTACTTTTAATACAGACGATAAGTTATCAGGATATTTTGATTCCTGGGCAAAATTTGATCCTCACGCCTTACCAGTTGGTGGCGATAATGCTCCATGAAGCTTTTTAACAATCTCCATCAAACAAAAGACAAAGAGAAACCAGTGTGACACCGTCTCCCTAGTAACGGGGTCAAACTCGCCTAGCTACAGGGTCAGCATTAGAAGAATAACTCTGTTTGAATGCAGCAAATAATCTGTTGATTTCGCTGCACCTGCTGCTGTTTTCTCTGATTTAGGTTGTATTTTCAGGACTGATGCTCGTTCTGTGTGTGCAGGTGCTAAACGAAGCTGTGGGGGCGTTGATGTACCACACCATCACCCTGATGAGGGAAGACCTGGAGAAGTTCAAGGCATTGCGCATCATCGTTCGCATCGGCAGCGGCTACGACAACATAGACATCAAATCCGCCGGGGAGCTCGGTACAAACCACAAACACTCTCAACTAACCACAAACACTCTCAACTAACCACAAACACTCTCAACCAACCACAAACACACTCAACTAACCACAAACACTCTCAACTAACCACAAACACTCTCAACTAACCAGAAACTCACAACTAACCACAAACACTCAACTAACCACAAACACTCTCAACTAACCAAAAACTCTCAACTAACCACAAACACTCTCAACTAACCACAAACACTCAACTAACCACAAACACTCTCAACTAACCACAAACACTCTCAACTAACCACAAACACTCTCAACTAACCAAAAACTCTCAACTAACCAAAAACACTCTCAACTAACCACAAACACTCTCAACTAACCAAAAACTCACAACTAACCACAAACACTCTCAACTAACCAAAAACTCACAACTAACCAAAAACACTCTCAACTAACCAAAAACTCTCAACTAACCACAAACACTCAACTAACCACAAACACTCAACTAACCACAAACACTCTCAACTAACCACAAACACTCTCAACTAACCACAAACACTCAACTAACCACAAACACTCTCAACTAACCACAAACACTCTCAACTAACCAAAAACACTCAACTAACCACAAACACTCTCAACTAACCACAAACTCACAACTAACCACAAACACTCTCAACTAACCAAAAACTCTCAACTAACCACAAACACTCTCAACTAACCACAAACACTCTCAACTAACCAAAAACTCTCAACTAACCACAAACACTCTCAACTAACCAAAAACACTCTCAACTAACCACAAACACTCTCAACTAACCACAAACACTCAACTAACCAAAAACACTCTCAACTAACCACAAACACTCTCAACTAACCAAAAACACTCAACTAACCACAAACACCCTCAACTAACTACAAATACTCTCAACTAACCACAAACACTCTCAACTAACCACAAACACTCAACTAACCAAAAACTCTCAACTAACTACAAATACCCTCAAACAGGCACACAAGTACATCAGCAACTGCTGAACTGCTAGTCTAGAGGGACTCATGTTGTAGAGACGAAGAATATGCAACACTTTAAAGTTGCAAATAATAAAAGAATGTTTTTAAAAAAATGATTCCTGCCATAATTATTGGTAACCCTAATGACACCTTTAAAATCTATGAAACTGAAGAATTTGTTTATTTATACTTAATTTTAAACTCGATCAAAGTTTCTCCATGAATCTATTTTTATCTGTTCCACCACAGGGAAGGACGTCAAACGTCATAAAATCCTGATCAAGTTAATTGCAGCGTCTAATCACATTTTAATCACCAAAATAAGCAACATGTTCTATTCAAAAACCTCTTTTTGGTGCTAAATTACTGAATAAATAAACAAAATGAGATCAATAACAAAGATACTTATAGCTTTTAATCTGTTCTTCATATTGGAGCAAAGTTCAGCTTTCCAAAGTTTCAGGAGCTTCTTTAAAAATGACATTAGCATTAGCTGCTACATGTTAGCACTGAGATGCTATTTTAGGCGAGATTAGCTTCACTGATAGGCTAACTGCTTTTAGCACAACTTGAACACAACAACAGTTTTTTCCAGCGTCCAATCAGATCGTTTTGAAGCAGAAATTAAAACTAGCTGCTGTTAGTGGATGCAGCTAGTGCGTCAGATTTATGGGCGTAACAGAAACACACGAATACAAAAGGTTCCAACGTGGAACTTCTGTGTAAAAAAAAAAAAAAAAAACTGCATCTGTGACTAATCCAAATTAAATGATTAAAATGCACAAAAATATCATTTTTAATAAATGTCAATTTAATCTGTCCCAGTGTGATAATATGAATGTCATGACGTGTGAGGGAGAGTGCACAGGGGGCAGGAAACAAATCTAATACTAAGGAATAACTTGACCTAACAACATAGAGTAGCTAGAAGTAAACTAGAATCACTAAGAAGGCCTGGACTAAAACAAACAGAAACAGGAAAGAGGAAAGGAAAACAGAACAACCGAGGACTCATCAGAGAAGTCTGGTTGAAACTCGTCTTCCTCCCAGCAGCTCAGCGTCTGCAGCGGTAAACTCTGCAGACGTCAGCTGGATCTCCCTCAGACCTCACCCTGCTTTCTGCTCCGACAGGTATAGCTGTGTGCAACATGCCAGCAGCGTCGGTGGAGGAGACGGCAGACTCCACGCTGTGCCACATCCTCACCCTGTACCGACGCACCACCTGGCTGCACCAGGTTTGTAGCTCTGCAGCCCAGACAGCAGGCAGGGAACCAACACACACTGGGTTCGTTGGAGGTGTGCATCCGCTCACCGCCATCACTATTTACACTGTAACTAACAAATAATCTCTGCCAAGTGACATATAAGCAAAATTGAAACATTTCATTTTCTTTAGAATGTGGCTGTATTTGAAAGACGTTGATGTAAAGTGTAGAAGGTACAGTAAAATGATTTGTTCCTCAAATCATTGCTTAGACTCATGTGTTGTAGTCTGACAGGACTTAGCTTGTGGTGCAGAGTGAATTACAGCTGGATCACCGCGTGTCTGCGCTGTCCGCTCCGTCTGAAGTGACGCTCGTCTTCACTCCCGCCAGGCTCTCCGGGAAGGGACGCGGGTTCAGAGCGTGGAGCAGATCCGAGAGGTGGCGTCAGGCGCGGCCAGGATCAGAGGAGAGACGCTGGGACTCATTGGGCTCGGTGAGAATCCAAACTGGTCCACATCAGTCCAGGTCCTTTCATTTCATACAGGACAACTAATCTGACCGAGCAGAAAGGCATCGTTGAAGGAAAGAAGTCAGATTAGTATAAGAATCGGAGGAGAGCAAAATCAAATTTTTTACCTACATGCTAAAAAGCTTGTTGCTCAGCAAGACAATCCTGTACGGGACTACATACAATCTAGACATAACAAACTCGATGTGTTTGTAGGCCGGGTTGGCCAGGCCGTCGCCCTGCGAGCAAAGGCCTTCGGCTTCAACGTGATTTTCTACGACCCGTATTTGGCCGATGGCGTAGAAAGGTCCCTGGGGCTCCAACGGGTCACCACCCTACAGGTAAACCCAGCTGGCCTTCATGTCTACCTTTCTATGCCTTCAGATCAATTAAATGGAGGATTTCACTCTGAAAACAGAAATTAAGCCTCATTTACACTTCTGGTCAGAAAGCTTTAGAAACATCTGAAGGGCCTGCAGGCAGCAGGTCCAGAGGGAAACATTTCTATCGATTATTGAGTGATGAAAGCAGAACTAGACGACATTCTGATGGGGATTTATCATCTTCCTCCTCAGGACCTTCTCTTCCACTCTGACTGTGTCTCTCTGCACTGCAGCCTCAACGAGCACAACCACCACCTGATCAACGACTTCACCATCAAACAGGTTCGCCGAGCCCAGAGGCTGGCAAAGTCATCAAGGAAGCTTGTAAAGTCATATCAAGCCTCAGCTGAACGGTGTGTGTGTGTGTGTGTGTGTGTGTGTGTGTGACTGCGTGTTAAAGATGCGGCAGGGGGCGTTCCTGGTGAACACAGCCAGGGGGGGCCTGGTGGATGAGAAGGCTCTGGCTCAGGCTCTGAAGGAGGGCAGGATACGTGGGGCGGCTCTGGATGTCCATGAGACAGAACCTTTCAGGTATTACACCTACTGAGCAAATGCTTCATCAAGTTGTAAGAGAACTGGTTTCGTTGACCATCAAACCAGAAGACGTTTGGGTTTTCCATCCATCCAACAGCAAACTGCAGTCCAGCTTCTTTTGTTGATATCATCTCAATCCATGTTAAAATGTTTTCTTCACGGTGGGTTGAAGTGCTGCTGTTCCAGATTCTGATGAACTTGATCCTTTGATTGTTCTTGAACTTCCTAAACAATCTGAGGGTGACGGTTTGGGGGTTTGAACAGAACCATGATCCAAAACAAACATCTAATCTGGATAACCAAGGCCAACACTGAGCCGCCAGGCCAGCACCAAGAAACCATCTGATTTAAGTAAACTGAAACGTTTCTGACCAGAAAGATGGCGGAAGCTTATTGGTTTCTCTGAAACTTTAGGGACATTTATGTTAGTAGGGCTGAAGTGTATGCAAAGTTTTGATGCTGTGTGCATTAGAGAAAACCCACAACAAATTGTTGCATTTAATTTTTGCTTTAAAAGTATTATCAAAAGTCCCAGATCAGTATCACACCTTATGCTGATGACGGTTTTCTTTCTGTGTGAATCCCAGTTTGTCTTCTATGTTTGAGTTAAATAATAAAGTAATTGGACTGAGTAATTTCCTCCAGCTGATCTGAAGCGTACTGTTTGTTGCTGTGGCAGCTTCAGTCAGGGTCCACTGAAGGACGCTCCCAACCTGATCTGCACGCCGCACGCCGCCTGGTACAGCGAACAGGCATCACTGGAGATGAGAGAAGAGGCGGCGAGGGAAATCCGGAGGGCTGTGACAGGTTGGTGAACAGAGTCAGTAACCAAAGGAAACATTTTAGGAGTTCTCTTATCAGACAGATAAAAACAGATATGCTTTGTTGATCCTTATTTGTTCATTTTCAGGTCGGATTCCAGACAGTCTGAAGAATTGTGTGAATAAGGAGTTCCTCTCACCCAACAACCACTGGGCCGTCGACCCGGCTGTGGTCCACCCTGAGCTCAACGGCGCCTACAGGTACCGGCCGGCGCTGTGACCGTCAGCCTGAGTTATCAGCAAGAATTAGAGATGATCCAACATCTAGCTTATCAACACATTTAGCTGCCAGGTTGGGCCAGAAGTGCTTTGTTAATGTATTCATACACTTTACTGTATTTAACTGGATTTTACGTCACAGATCAACACAACTTAAAGTGTTTTTACACCTGATAGTCCAGTAGACTCGGTTCGATTAGGGACCAAATTCGCAACATTTGTTCCACCTCCAGCTGCTGCGGTTCTCTTTCTCACTGCAGTCAAATGATCCAAACTAATTGTGCAGCGCCCCTCCTGGCCTGTGGGGGCGCTGCACCAAGAACCACTGAAGGAAACCACACAAAACCTCTGAAGACACTGAGAGCAACTTCCTTCTTCACCAGATGGAAACAAGATGGAGGCGTCAGATTTTAGCGGTTGGAGGATTTCTCTTTAGTCTTTGGCTAAAAACCAGGAGCCATTTCTGCTGCTAGCGCTAGGCTAACATATTGGCTTTGGTTGTATTTACCCAGAATGCCCTACGCTGTAGTCCACTTCCTGCTTTTGGAGCGGTCTCCAGTCTGCCTGAGGTTCACATATGCATTTGAAATGAATCAGAGTTCACTTCAACTGAACGCAGACCGAGGTTTGGAGGACCAGAGGTCAGAGGTCAATTAGCATTCACACCTCATCAACCGGACTGGAGTTTCCAGGCAATCGGACCAGAGTTGGGTTAAAGCGGACTGAACAGGGATGGTGTGAATCCACTCTTAGTACATATATGTGAAGTGGAAGGAAACAGATACATGGTTTTACTGTTTTTATAAATAAAATGCAGAACAATGTGGCATGAGTTACTAAAACCTTGACTTGATACTTCACAGGCAGTAGAGACTCACATGTTGGACTTTTGTCCTTTGGGAGCCATCCCATAATATCTGGCTGCATGTTTAAAGTGGCTGTCCTGCTGGAAGGTGAACCTCCAGTCTCAGGTTTTCTGATTTATCTCAATCTAAAGTTCTCCAAACAGAACAGCTGCCGTTAGCTGAGTTACTTCAGCCACTGCTCTGTAAAATCCACTGAGCTGTGTGAACAGTTTTGCCCCTCCTGTGCCTCAGGTACCCCCCCGGGGTGGTGAGCTTGCCGGCCGGCGGCCTCCCTCCGCCCGTCGAAGGCATGGTCCCGAGCGCCGTGCCCATCACGCACACCCTCCCGCCCGCTGCCGCACACCCGCCTCACGCGCCGTCTCCCGGACAGAACACAGTAAAGCCACCAGAGGGCGACAGAGAGCAGCACCCCAGCGACCAGCTGTAGCCCTTCTGCACACGGTTCAGGTGCCACCTGCTTCCCAACAGACAGGACTGACGCTTTACTCAACAACCCAGAAAGTTCCTCTAAACCAACATCTGATCGTTGGTGCCGCAACAGAAAAAATGGAAACAATTTTAAATTGATTTGGGGAGAAAAAAAAATACAGAAAATCTTTAGGCTGTTGGTGTCCAAAGTTAGAGGGTTTCATGTGTTCTGTGTCTTTTCCTTAGTTTGATGTGACAGCAAAGCTATTGGGTTTGAAATGAATGTAACCTGCCTGTGAACAGATTTTACAACATGATGATATTTGTATTCCAGTCTTAACCAAAACTGGTTTAAAAATACAATATCTTGTTTTCTTTTGATTTGTCCCTAAATTAGCAAGGCCCCAAGAAAGAGGCAGCTTTTTGCACACCATCTCAGGAACCTATGTTTCCGCAGTTAGTAATCTAGTTTTTTCTAACATTTTTCTTTTTTAAATAGTTTTTATGCCACTCGGTGCTTTTGTTTTACTACCTGCTTGCCTTTCCGTGTCCCGTTGCGTTAGAAAAGAACAACTTTAGTGAGATGTAAAGTTGATCTAATGCTTGTTTCTGTCGGTTTTGATTAAGGAGCATGTCACTTTGCTCTGGGATTGTGAAAATGTTCGAACCGAAGGCGTAATGGGAGGAACGTTTAGGAGAGGTGGTGAAATGGTAAACATGCTGGGATCTGTTGATTCTGACGTTTTCATTCATGGGCTGAAGAGGCGACAGACTGAGATTAAAAACATGGTTTGTTTTTAATAATTCACCTATTCTGGCTGCAATTTCTGCTCCTGTTCTGACCAGCATTGTAACTTTGATGCAGGAATGACATTTTTGTCAAAGAGAATGACCAACAGTATGCTAGGCTACGTTCACACAACAGCCAGATGTGACCCAATTCAGATCCTTTGACCCCAAAAATACAATTGGATGCACATGTGGATCTAAATTTTTACTGCTGTAAGCGGAGCGCCACGGCGGCCATCTTTACTGCTGTAAGCGGAGAGCCACGGCGGCCATCTTTACTGCCGTAAACACAGCGGTGCGGCGGCCATCATTACCACCGTAAGCAGAGAGCCGCGGCAGCCATCTTTACCGCCATAAACAGAGCGCCACGGCGGCCATCTTTACTGCCGTAAGCAGAGCGCCAGGGCGGCCATCTTTACTGCTGTAAGCAGAGCGCCACGGCAGCCATCTATTCCCGCCATAAACAGAGCGCCGCGGCAGCCATCTTTACCGCCGTAAACGGAGCGCCGCGGCAGCCATCTTTACTGCTGTAAGCAGAGCACCATGGCGGCCATCTTTACTGCTGTAAGCGGAGCGCCACGGCGGCCATCTTTACAGCCGTAAGCAGAGCGCCAGGGCGGCCATCTTTTCCTGCCATAAACAGAGCGCCAGGGCGGCCATCTTTTCCCGCCATAAACAGAGCGCTGCGGCAGCCATCTTTACTGCTGTAAGCGGAGCGCCACGGCGGCCATCTTTACTGCTGTAAGCGGAGCGCCACGGCGGCCATCTTTACCGCCGTAAGCAGAGTGCCAGGGCGGCCATCTTTACTGCCTTAAGCAGAGCACCAGGGCGGCCATCTTTTCCCGCCATAAACAGAGCGCCGCAGCAGCCATCTTTACTGCTGTAAGCAGAGTGCTGCTGGGTGACATCTGTCTTCTTCTTCTGCGTATTTGGATTATCGTGCTGTTTAAGAGTCTAACTTCAGTCACTTTTAATTAGCAGAATGAATGACTATGCAAAAAAAAGTTGGATTTGAGCATTGAGTCCTGCTGAGAGAATGTAGCCGTGGCGATCTGTGAAGGTCTCCATTTTTTTCCACATAGTAGATCCATGTTTTACCCCTGAGGGTTTAACTCCATCACAAATCAAACTCTGAATCAGTTTCCACACAACACTTAGCTTGGCTTTAAATTTTCCTCAAGCTAATAAAGGTAAACACTCAGATGAAGGCGAACATTCTTCATTTGTCTCAGACACAAAGAGAAAAACACAAAGTCAAACCTGCAGCTGACAGTTTGGAGAGAGCTGATACTCTTAACATTAGTAGATGTGAAATGTGCTATAAAAGAAAGCTTTTTGCTATTTGATTGACTTTATGCTCACAAACAACTCCTTTTCCAGTTTTCTGTCCATGCTGCGTCATGAACAGCATTTCGTTTTCTCTCTTTAGCTTTCAGTTGGTTTTTCTCTTGAATCCTGAAGCAGAAAATGTTTCAAACAATGAAACTTTTTCTGAGGAATAAAATCTGCCTTCCTGGCTTGTTTACATCTTCACCCCACACCTAGCTTAGCATATTTGCCTTAAATAGTTTGGTTTTCTATCTACAACAGAAAACAACATCATCCATATATGGAAGTGCTTCCTGTTTTAAACAAAGGGGTAGGTGTCGTTTTTTAATTACTTTTCTACTTTTTAAGAACAGAAAAGGCCAGTTGTGATTTATTTCACGTCTTTTATTTGTATTTTTGTGTTTCCTGGCTCTAAACTATGACTCTGTTATGCACTTTAAGTTGATTCCTCCACCTTCCAGGTCCTGGGACGGTTACGACAATAAAAAAGGTTAAACTTGGGTAAAGATGAGACTCAGATGATCTCTGAAAATTGTTTTAACGTCTCGAGAATAAACGCCTCCCGCTTTCCACAAACAGACCTGAGCACAGAGAAGCGGAGGCGTTTCCCCCGAGCCGCCTGAGATTTCCTGGAGTCCCTTTAACATCAAGCCGGGCCTTCCCGTTGCTACCATTTAACCACCTGCTCTCTTCATGTGTACATACAGTGTTCTGCTTGCCTGTGTCAATGTGACTTGGTTGTTTCTGTGTCTAAAAGCAGCATCAGTAGGGGGGCAGTAAATTACCCAGAAGTCCTTTCTTCTCCCCCCTACCTGCAGCTGAGTAGTAAAAACAGTTTCCTGTCGCCTACCTGGTCTTCTTCATGGCGAGGCAGCGAGCGTCGCAGTCAGGGATGGACATTTCCACCGCGTTAGGCTGGCAGAGCGAAAAATGTTAGATTACAAGAATAAAGTCAAAATAATGCAAGAATAAATCCATACGACAGAAAGTAGAAATAATATGAGAATAAAGTCGTAATGATGCGAGAATCAGTCATAATATGATAATAATAAAATCAATAGAATTATGAGACTAAAGTCATTAAATAAAGTCATAATATCAGCAGAATAAAGTTATAATATAAACAGAATAAAGAAGCTATTTTACCTCAAAAAGGATTAAAAACAACACGAGGAAAGCTGAGAATCTTGAGACGTTATACTTTATTATCAGTTTTGCAAATAAGGAAAAACTTCATTTTTAACACATCAGCGTCAAATTATTATCAGTGGCTGAACTGAGTTTCGAAGAAAGAACCGCAGATATTAATAACTATCAAAGTTTTGCCTTTGTCTAAAAACTTTCCATCTTTCTTCTGGTATTTTTGTGTCTTTATTCTCATAATGTTCTGACTTTATCCTCGTAATTCTGGATAAAATGATAAAAACCTGGTCGTCTGGCTACAGCAGCGCGCCGCCGCAGACTGAAGGTTCTGGTTCTTCCGACACAAACTGCAAACATTCCTGGTCCAAACCGACGGATCCGGCGGTTCCCCTGGAATGCCATCCCTGGCCGGAGCGCCCCCTGCTGCCGCCCTTCATGGTGACGTAGTAGGCGTAGCAATATTCAGTACACATATTAATCTATATTCTACAGTAAATATCATTATTTTTGGTCAAACAATGACAATGAAAAAGATATGTTTGTGACTGTATGCATTTGTATGAATTATTTTAAAAGGAAATAAACTGTGGAAAGGTGACGGCTGGGTTTCTGTTTCTGCGCTGGGTTTAAATGTTGGCATCATTTAGTTTAGATCTTCAGAAAAACTTTATTAAAATGCGTCTCCACAGTAAAGGATTTTCATTTTTTTACTTTTTACTAACCAGATTTCTACAAGATCAGAACATTTGTTGCTGTTTGGATCAAAAATACATTTGAATCTTTGTTTCCTTATTCTGTTGCTAAATTAGAGCCAAACATTTACATACAAACAGATTTCTGTCCAAATGAAGAAAACGGTTGGATCTGAATAAATAATTTCAGAACTGGCATTTTTTAATTAATTTACTGAAAACATTAATTTCTTTAGATAATATTTTAATTTGCTGCGCATAGCAGAACCGAGTTTGAGTTGAATCATTAGAGGAATTGATCCGATGCCGTTTTATTGTCAGTAATAAATCCTCATTAATGTCAACCTGTCCAGTTTCTCCACCAGGGGGCGCCGTTCCTACGCAGCAGAACTGCGTCCATCTTTACAGATCAAACTTGTGAAATTCTGATTATTGATCTTATAAACAACACTAAATAATTAAAAACATATTAATAAGTGATCAGATTTTATGTTCTTATCAGCAGCATAATAAATGTAACAAACCAACAGATGATTTGACCTTCTACTCATTTAAAAGTTAATATTTTTTGTTCTGATGGTTTAAAAAGCAGCAAATCTCCTGGAAGTCACTTTGAAACTCCAACCCAGCATTAGAGGTCTGAATTCACACTTTCCTTTTTCAAATCACAACCAAAAATCAAACCATGAAGAAGTCAGAAAGTGTTTTATTTTTTTAATCACTTGTTTTTTTAAGTTTCATATTGAGAACAATAAATGGAAAAAATGACCATCAAACCAAAAAAGACATTTATTAATCAGACTGGAGGCGGTTTGGTGAAGTTATGTCCAGATTTCCAGTTTATTTTGCAGAAACTTTCTTTAAACATGCGACAGTTGATGACTGCACATCTGATACGAATCTGATTCACTTCCACAGAAATAAATCAGATGTTTTTGCAGGGAAACAGTTGGATATGGACAGAGACGAAAAGTAAAAGATAAAAGTGCTACGTTAGGTTTTACTTAAAATATTTATCTTTCTGAGCACTTTTTACTTTGACTTCCTACTTTTAAGATAAATATCTGTACTTTTACTAATTACATTTTCACATTTGGCTAAATGATGTTGGTGAGAATAAAAACTGGAACGTATCAGTATTTTATAAAATCTCTATTCATGTCAGAAAAAGATTAAAATGTATTTTATAACTAGAACTTTATACGTATTTTATTGAAAGTCATTTTGAATTGTTTAAAGTGAAAATTCCTTTTAACTTTTTGAACTTGAGTAAAACAGTCCAACCTGCTTTGACTTTGACTAGAATATGTTTTTATAAAAGTATCTGTAGAAAACTGCAGCTGTTTTTCAGAGCTGCATGTAACCATTTCATTTTGAACACGTTCAATTTGACCAAACTTTGGACCAATCATGAGGCTTCATTTGAAACTAACTGACCTTATTCATGAATAACTTTCACAAATCTCCAAGAAAAACAAAAACGTGGCAGCCGATAACCTTCTGAAACAGACTTAGGTTTAAATCTCAGGTCTACTAATGTTTTCACCTTCAATCAGTCGATTTTGACCGGCTTTAGGTTACAGTATTCTGCAGGAATCAGTCACATGCAACCATATTATGTGTAGAAAAGTGAGACCTGGCAGAGCTGCATCAGCGTGAGAATGCTGGTCAGAACAGGAGCAGAACAGTTACGGAGCCATTTTGTCTCCTGAATGCCATGATTTCAGCTCTACCTTCACAGTGCTGCTCACTCTCCCTCCGTCTGATTGCTCTTCATCCTCACCTGCTCTGTGCTGCTCCCTATTTAAACAGCTGACCGTCACCAGCTCAGTGACAGAACGTCTGGTGCTCCTGTCACAGCCTTCTGCCCCAATTCATGTCCAAGGAGTTTCTGCTTTTCTGATCCTGCCTGTTTTTGACCACTGCTTTTGGCTAATCCCTACTGCCTTCAGAAGAGTTTCTGACCTCCTGTTGCTGAACCCTGCCTGCCTCCTGTCTACTGGATGCTGGATTTTCCTTGCCTGAGACCCTCCTGTGCCCAACCCTGGACCGTTTTGCCTCTCTGGTTGGTGGATATTTGTCTCCTCTGTGAATCGGCTGAGACTCCAAACCCTCTCAGGCTGGATTCTCGGCCGTTGTGGATTCCCCGTTCTTGGTAAATCTCTTTGTGTTTTCCCTGGTTTTCATCCAGTCACGACTCTCTCCTCTGTGTTTGTGACCTGCCAGAGTGACCAAACCCTGTGGATCCCCTTCCACACCATCCCACTACTTCTAATAAAACGTGTCGTAGTATCACTTGTCTTGGCTGCGTTTTGGGTTCTGGCTGATTTTACTTAAACGTTACAATGAGCAGAGAAAGCAGTTTGCACCTGCCGCTCCTCCACTTGGTGATTAACTGAAAAGGCAGCTGTGATTTCCGCCTCCATCTGATGAAAGGCAGAGTTCACTTGATTTACTGAGTCATATTTTACAAACCAGATGCAGAAAACATCAAATAATTGTGTCTTTCTGTGTGATAGTTGTGGCTTTTACACATGAACAAAATAAACAAGGTGACTTTTCACACGTTCTCCTGTTTCATCCTCTCAGCTCTTTTCACGAAGCCTCTCACTTCCCTGCAGTTTCTCCTGCAGACGTCGACTCGCTGCTGTTCTCTAGCTGACGGAGCGTCATGCAGACCGACACCGACAGGGAGTTACTGTCCAGAAGGAGGCGGGGACGGTGGCTGCCCCGACCCCGACAAGCTGGGGTTACGAGCTCACATCGCCCCTGACTCCAGTGGTTTCTATGGAAAGCTTCACTGCAGTGGCTCTGTGGCTGGTTTAACAGGCGGCTCCTTGGTTTCCTGCCAAGGAAAACGTCTGGAGCTTAGTAAACAGCAGACACGTGCTGCAGAGGCTGGATGCTGCCTGAAACGTGCAGCTTCTGCAGGTGACTCCTGATTAGGTCAAACTGTCTCATTCTGATTTTTTGCAGAAGTAAGGGTTTTGTTGATATGCAGGTGTTGGAGACTTCCTCTTAAATCCAAGCAGGTTTAACAAGTCAAAAGTCCCGGCTGTGATTCAGCTTCAGGGTCTGTTAAAGTACAAAATGTTATCTTTGGCTCAGTGAGTTTTCTTAGGCCCTTGCAACGGCTCCACTGCTGGAGAATAGCTACATAAAATGAATATAAAATATTTTTCCAAATATTCCACCCAGTTTCACCATAAAGTCTGTTTATTTTCCCACAATCAGTGGTGTTTACTTGATCCCCCAGAATCCCTGACAGAGCCGTGACCCAGTTTCTCCCTCTGGGTCTCGATGCTTTTTGGGTTTCCTGTCTGAGACGGACTCGCTGTTCTGTGACCAAAGCCGTTTGATTCCCAACAGCACAGACAGACCTGAACCAGATTCTGTCAGGTTACCTGTCTGGTGAAACACCTGTCTGGACCTGAAAGCTAGCTAGTTCTCAACGACAGGCTAACCCAGAGAGCAGCCAATCAGAAGCTTCGTTTTCCTCTCAAAAGGAAACACAGACAGGAAACCAAAATAACCACCATGGCGCACCAGAAAGGCGGTGCAGACATCTTTATGAAGTCTATCGCCATTTCTTCTACCCAGTCGGCCATGTTTGTTTCTTCTTAACTCACGTTTGGTCTTGAGAAGTTTAGCGAGATTTCCTGTCTGACACCTGAATGTGGGTGAGTGAAATCTGTTCACCTGCAGCTCAACGCCACACAATGCACAACTAAACCTGCAACAAACTCGTTGCAACATCACGAGTGCAAAAACACTGCTAGCAACGACTAGCATTGGTTTTAGCTGACAAGATGTCAGTCTAACGCAGTAAACCTTAAATGAACGTCTGATATATAAAATAAAAAGGAACTCGGTGCTTTGCTACTAATTATCAACACCAAGACAACTAGATAACAAGGTCAGGAAAAAGTTTTAATTAAAAATCGAGAGGGAAAATAGGTCAGTTATGCTAGCTTGACTTTGACAACCTTGACATGTAGGCGTGCTGCAGAATTTGCTGTTTCAGTTTTCAACTAAAAACAACAAAATGGCGACGCACACACCAACTCTGACAGATCATCAGCAGAGGAGGTGTTTAAATGAACTAATAGCAGCACTAGCTAATAGCACCACTTGCTAATAGCAGCAGTAGATAATAGCAGCACTAGCTAATAGCAACAGTAGCTAATAGCAGCACTAGCTAATAGCAACAGTAGCTAATAGTAGCACTAGCTAATAGCACCACTAGCTAATAGCAGCAGTAGATAATAGCAGCACTAGCTAATAGCAACAGTAGCTAATAGCAGCACTAGCTAATAGCAACAGTAGCTAATAG
>CAEFZX010001665.1:0-49375 GCA_903066825.1 Alfaro cultratus | reverse complement strand
GGTGACGGTCCAGGTAAGCAGCGCCAATCATTCTAACAAAACAACGCTCCAATGAGCAATCAAGCAAATGTTTCATATATAAAAGCAATAGTGCTATTAAATAACAAACTCACCAGGAAATCAAATCGATATATTCAAAGATTTGGATGAGTTTGTGAGGAGGACGCCAACCAGCCACAATCACAGTACAAACAGGTGAGGATCTTTAAACTGCGCGCTGGAGGCGTGGCTTTAAATAAGCTGGCAAGGTTTGGGGCAACACAGGAAGTGGGCCCGCAAAAATAAAAGTCCTTCACTAATTGCGGGTTACATTAAGAAGGGTCAAATGCTTGGAAACAGGCAGAGAAAGACATTACCGAAACTGCGCTTTATTATAAAGGAGCAGGAAAGTGGGGAACCATCATCTCTGAGGAAGAAATGTAGACAAAAAATTTTCCTGAATGACCAAGACTGGTGATCACTTTAACGTTTGGTGATATTGAATAAAAAAGAAAGCAACAATAGAACTCAGAGTTATGTTTAAAAATTAAAATAAGAGCATTTCCACACGCACAACCTGAAGGGAAGTCAAGGTATTGAAACTAAGCAGCTGTGTAGTCATAAAAAATACACTAATCAGTGAGACAAACTGGAGAAATGGGCGACAATTTGCAAGGAAGCATAAAGATTGGACTCTGGATCAATGCAAGAAGATCATGTGATCTGAGGAGTCCAGATTTACCGTCTTCCAGAGTGAGGGGTCAATCAGGATAGGAAGAGAAGCAGATGCATTGATCATGCCCTGTGTCTACTGTACTATTGGGGCAGCGCAATGATCTGGGGTTGTTGCAGTTGGTCAGGTCAAAGTTCAGCAGCATTATGAGGTCAACTGACTACCTGAATACACTGAATGACCAGGTGATTCCATCAATGGATTGTTTCTTCCTTGATGACAAGGAACAATTCAAAAAGACAATGCCAGGATCTAACATTATAAGTCAGGGAACAGGACATATCATTTTCACACATGGATCGGCTACCACAGAGTCCAGAATTCAACCCCATCAAGAATCTTTGTGCTGAAGAAGGCTTTGCACACTGGCCAGGCTCTCCCATTTCAATACAAGACCATGGTGAAAAATTAATGCAACGCTGAAGAGAAATATTTGTGACATTGCAGAAGCTTATCGAAACAATGCCACAGCGAACTTGTGCCTCATTCAAAGCTAAAAAGTGTGACTGTTTTTTTCTTTGGTTTCAACTTTTTTTTTGGCCAGTGAGTGTTATTTTATTGAAAAAAGGATTATATCTGCTGTTTTGATAACTTATTAATAGTTTCTCGAGGACTGTCAAATTTTAAATTCCCTCCAAAGTTATTTTCTGCTTCAATAAACAACAATCATCACTACATACTGTATGTGACAGGCAAAAACAGACTGAATGCATGTTACTTAATGTGTTTTTGTGATGTTGGAAAAACTTTTCTATAGTTGTGGCTACAAAAAAATGGGGATTTTAGATTTTCACTAACAGGATGTTTTGTTACACGTCTAAATGATGTCTTTACTACACATTTGGAAATGTGCTAATAAAAATTCTCCACCTGGTGTTCGATACCACTTAGGTTAAAACATATCCACACACAGACATCTGCTTGCATGGAAAAAGCTTTGATGCGTCTCGCTCTATTGTTCAAACCTCACATATGCATTCAACAGCTCCAGCAGAGTCTCGGAGTAGCAAAGGCCCTATTGACTGATCCCCAGGCTACGACCTTTAAGTCATTCCTTTAGCACTAATTAATGCAATGCATTCAGAAGCTGAACAACATGCTACACATGAGGCAGCCCTCAGCGTCGTCTTTGATGAATACATTTCCCAAAGACAGAGTGTGCTTAAGCCCTGCGCACATATTCCAACAGCAAAAGGATGAATGCAATACTCCCTAAGCTAGCTAGGAGCTTTAAGGAGAAGTTGTGAACTGATAATAAAGATTTGAATAAATGTTGAGGAGAACCTGCGCTATATCTCGGGGACATAATATCTCCGGGAACACTTGGCACAGAAATTCATGAGACAAATATTTGCACCAAAAGATAAAAGTAAAGTGCCGGGGATTTGAGTCCCACACCTCACTGAGCACTGCTGGTTTGGTATTCATTTCCCAGCAGGAGGAGGCAGAATTTAGCAGATACATGGATAATTCATCTGCAGATCGAGAACGAGCACTTACAGCCTCATATCTCAACAACAGAGCTGAATGTGAAACTGACAAGCTTGGTGATTGATGAAGAGTGAGAGATGTTTATGAGGCAAATGCGCTGTCCTAAAATATGACAACATATCCACTGCGAAAGAGAACGTGTATCCCCCCCCTAACTGCAATCGATAAACACGGGCTGGTTGGGGAGACGAGCAGCTCTGTCTCCTCTTTCAGACATGAAGAGGTCAGGAATGCTCAATGAATTAATACATTTTGAAAGCTCAACTTGACTTCTTTTCACCCTTTTATACTTGTAGAGGAAAATTGGCGGGGGGAAAAAAACACCACCACTCCATTCCATTTTTGATGTAATCTGGGAATTCTTAAGTGAGTCTGAGTGATAGACTTGAAACATAGATGAGTGACTGATGGCTGGAAAATAGCTGAAAATGAAACGAAAAGCCCAGAGCCTGCATCACTGCCCCACTCCCACTTGTTGTCATCTCTGCTTTGAAATGCAGTGAAACCATTCCCGGCGAGTTACCATAGAGATGATTATTGCAGACGGAGAGTGAAAATTTAGGCCCACCACCTTGGGGACTGTACCAGCATAGAAGATATGCATAGCAAAGGAAAACAATGAATAAACAGGCATGCTTCAGAAAGACTATGTGGAGGTCAAGAACTTCAAGAACAAGAAGTGTACCCTCAACAAGAATTTAAAATTATATTAATATTAATTATTCCTTCTACTCTTTGCCAAGCAGAATATATATTCTTCTTCCCTCCAGTATTTATGTTTATCTGTTTCATTAAAAAATCTGCATCAACAAAAGTAAACAGATAAAGGTCAAGCCTTGAAGGACTTGCCACCAATTTTAACTCGGCGCCCTTAGCGAAGACACTTTCCCTGGACTGCTCCTCTGGTGCTGCTAAGTGGTCAACGGCTGAAGAAAATTTTTGCGACTGTATCATGAATGTTAAGCAGGGCAAAGCTGCAAAGAACAATTCCTCAACACTCCCTTCAAGGCAAATAAAAAATAGAAGAAAAGAAAAATTTCAGAGATATGTCACATTTGGCACTGAGAGCCAAAGGTTAGGGCCAACATGTGCGATCAAAATATCGAGGCAAAGACAGAGACTTCAAACTAGGTAAAATGAAAAGGTCTTTGCAAAGCCAGCCTGTTTGTTTTAAACTAAAGAACGAAAATGTGTGTATCTGTGAAAGTTAGATCAAACATGAATGACAAAGAAAAAGAAGTAGGCTGTGTGAAAATATGATGACTGTATTTTCTACTACTTTTATTATATTATCTTCTACAGTTTATTGACTGTTTATTACTCTCGTTTGTCCTTCAAGTCCAATTTTAAATCTGCATTTTTGAATATTTATCTCTCTGAATGTCAGCATCATGTTGTAAAACTTATAAATATAAATACAAATGGCTACTTTAAGTCTTTTAGTCTAGGTAGACATAAAATCCTCTAACATTATTTATTCCTCTTAAACTTTCCACGATTTGTAACATTAGAACCACATACTTCAGGGTATTTAGAGAATCCACGTTTTTAGAATGTTTGTAAATGACAATCTGAAAAGTGTGGCATGTTATGTGTATAGAACACCTGTAAATCTGTACTTTATTGAACCACATGTTACTGCAATTGCAAGTGTAAATATTGTGTTGCATATCACTGCCTGCTTTGCATTTTCAGAGACTGACAATTTTTGCCATAAGCTAAAACTCAGACAGACTGAATGGATAGCATTTGTAAACATCTGGCCATAGAGTCTGTTTTGGATTTAGGGCCTTACTTTGACATTACCTAAAACATGAATATTCCTTGATTTGAACCATGTAATTATAGTTCTGTTTGTATGTTTACAATCTTTGAATCATTTTGGGCTATCTTTCCTTACAGCACCCCTACTGTGTAATGCTGCCATGTTTCACAATACAAATTGTATGTTACTTTCAGTAATGGCTTTCTGCTTCACCTATGAAGGTCAAATGTGTCGAGTGCATGAATAATAGTTGTTTTCTCCAAAAAATAAATTGTCCCACACACAAGATGCCTCTGACTTCTGAAGGAAATTGGTTGCAATTGATTTAATTTAGGGGTACCAGAGAATGGACCCAAACACACCATAATTTTCAGCTTTTTATCAGTAAGTAATGTAAAAACCATGAACTCTTTCCCCCTCAAGACAATTAAGTGCTACTTTGTGTCTGTGTTTCTTAAAAAAATTCAACGACATACATTCAAATTTCTGGTTAAAACCTGTTTTTCACATGACAAATTGGGAAAAAGATCTGGTATCTGTATAAAGTTTCAAAGCACTGAAAGTGATTTAAAGAGTATGTCGTGGCAAAATCTCATTGCACTTTTGGATAAATTCACAAGTTTTTTTTTTGTTTTTTTTAATACTGCTGCTCTCCTTATCCTCAGGTCTCAAACAAAATCTCAGAGTAAGCCCCAGTTACATTAAACTTGTATTCATGTTGTTAAAGTTTGGTTTTTCTTCATGGTAGATTTGACACTAGTGCCTCTCAGGGAGACTTGCTGAGAGACCAGAGTTTAAACAAGTGATGAGAAAAGCTCCTTCACACAATCAATATTGACTCAGTTGATATCATATTGATGACTGAACTTTGTGGATCTTTTCATTGGGGAACCTGTTTATAACTTTAACCCCTAAAAAGTAGTATTTTAATATTTAGTTATTTTTGTCTGGTTTTCAGAGAAGGTTCAGCTCTGTTCCTGGCTTTATCAATTTATGTATAATTGATCCAGGTATGGTTCACTGGAGTTCCAAAACCTAAGTGGCTGCCTAAGCCTTAAGCATACTGTTAGATATTATTTACTTGGTTTATCATCTATTCTCGAGTTCCATTACATTGGAGAATGATGTGTTGCTTTTTTGAATTTTCTATCATGAATTATGTTGTCTGACAGGTTCTATTTTTTGATTCTGAGTTTGTTAGTAATTAGATCTCGTAACTAGAAAAATTTAACTCAGATGAGTGGGAACCAACCAAATGTGATTAATTGCACTGAATTCATTTTTTAGCCTAAGCTGATTTGTAATGCTTTTTGATAGCTTTTTTTCTCCTATTTCCCTAAATTAACCCAACATTTGAAAACTGCTTTTGTAATTGAACTAATGTTTTCTTTATGTAATATTATCTTTTAGATTAACTGAAATTACAATACAAAAGTTATAAGAGAGTACCGTGTTTTTCTGACTTTAAGCCGCTACTTTTTTCCCACGCGTTGAACCATGCGTCTTATAGCCCGGTGCAGCTTTTCTGTGGATTTTCCTTCAACCACCAGGCAGGTCTTTAGCAGGAAGTGAATCATTGGAAATCAAAGAAGAAAGTTCTGATTTTCATTTAGAACAAGCACATGCTAGCAGCAGGCACAATGGAGAAATGTTTTCAAACTCATACACCCTCATCATGGAAACCACACGAAGAAGTTCATCTGATGCCGCTTTTAAGTTGAAGGCTATTGATCTGGCAGTAGAGATGGATAGCCATTGCAAGTAAGCTCGGCGTGAACGAATCCATGGTTTCTGCGTTGGAGACACAGGGCTGCGTCCTTATTAATTGAGGACGCAGCCCTCAGCCCTCTGCTGCATCCTTATGGAAAACCGAGAGCGGCGGAGATACCAGCGGCTTATATATGTATGTTTCCAGTGCTTTTTAAAAAACTTTCTGGGTGCTCTATAGTCCGGAAAATACGGTAAATGCATTTTCCCCATCACTGCAATAGAACTATGCTTCTTCAACTCTTGTTGCCTTGCAATAAAAACTTGACAACTGTAAGCAATTTTATTTCCTAAATGTGTTACATTCCTTTAAAACTGACTCAGTCAAAGGTAGAAATACACCACGCATGCAAAAGCCAGTTGTTTTTGCTCTAAAGGAGGAAGTATTCCCACACTCCCTAACAGATTTACAGTTATTCAAATGACCACAAACCAATTCTCTCATAGTACCTGTAAAGCTCCCAGAGACTCATGCCACTTTGAGGTGGCAATCTTACCTTGGTTATGAAAAAACTAGAGAAAAGGTTTCAGAGGGGCTTGATCTAATTTCTTAAATTTTTCAAGGAACTATCTGCAGTAGACTTTTATGCTACACACCCTAAAATACACGTGCAAACACCATAAAGAAAGCTACCTACTCCCCGCATCTTTTCCTCAGCTTTACTTTAACAACTACGTTTTATGAGACTCCCACAGGGTTTAAGGTCGGCAAAAATGCTCTCCTCTTCTTCATTTTGCGAGCATCAGATGCGTAACCTTTAAATCACAGGAGATTCTCCCTTTGCCTTTTTTTTTTTCAAAGTAGTGATATACAGGCGCTTTTTCCTCGTTGGACTTTTCTCTTGCCATCAGCTTGTCCTCAGAGACTTCCCACCATACCTGCACTGGCACTAAATTTAATAAAGCCACAACACGGAGAAAAGCTTAAACTGCGTTAAGTCTAACATTGCTGCATCTGTTGTGTTCACCCAGGGTATGATGGATAGGCAGTGGGGGGAGGTTTCTCCACAGCACTCTGCAGTAAGGGACTGAATGAGCTGCCTGAGGAGATCTCTGCCTTTCTGATGAGACTCCAGGCTGTTAGTGAGCCATTATGCAGCAAAATGCTGCATTCCTCAATCTTCTTCTTATCAGAGTCGCAGGTAAATTTACCTGAGTGCAGAGAGGAGCTGTGTGGTTGCAACAATTTATCATTCAGGGGAAATTTTAAATTGAGAGAACACTTAACAGTTAACTTTCCTCTAATCATCCTTACAGTTGGAAAAACATTAGGTGTCTGTATCACTAGTGTAGTTGGCAAGGTTGGTCAGAAGTCTGCATTCACTTTTTATCGGCATGAATGTCTCATTACTTTGGGTCTTTTAATGATTTCTTTGAACCACTGTGGACTGATCCTACGACGTGCACTTCAATGGTTTTAAAGCAAGAAAATAAAAGGATGAAAATAAAATCCTTATTTAAAAAATTATTCGTCTGATGTAACACTGTGAATGTCTGAGAAACTATATTTTGGGTTTTCATTAGCTGTGAGCCATAATAGTCAAAATTAATATGAATAAAGATTTGAATCATCATCTCTCGCTCTCTGCATAATGAATCCATATAATAAGCTTGCTTTTACTTTCTGAAATAAATCACTGAATTAAATAAAATTTGCTGCTTACTGAGATGAACCAGTGAAGTTTGTTTGTTTATGAAGGGCAGGTTCAAAGACGATGGCAGGTGAAAGGTACATTTCGGCTTGGTTGGAAGTTATAGACAACAAAAGGGCAATCGATAAATCCCAGACACTGTTACAGACTATCTCAAAAGAACGTTCTTGGATGCCTTTTAGACTCACATTTAGCAGCATAACATGTTTAGTTGGGTTTCATAGAGATGCACATGAGGAGAAAGCAAAATTTTAGCTTAAATATTTAAGGAACATATGAATATTCATATGCCATCTTCTTTAGCTAAACTCCACAGAGTTCAAACAACAAAGCTCAATGCAAAGTCTCCGTCCTGGTCTGTTGGAGAAAAATTAACAAATGCTGCCATTAATAAAAATAACAAGAAAGGTTTGTTTTGGGGACAGATTGCTTACAGAGAAATCCCACTGCATGCATGATAGGCATCCTAATAGACCTTTCATGACCTAATTCACTTTTTTATAACTCATATTTCTTCTCACTATTTTCTGCCTAAGCTCATATCATAAAACACGCCTCAGTGTCAGATATTTCTCTTTGAAGGAGACCTAATTTATTGTATAATAAAACAACAAACTGATCTGGGCCTGAGAAGCTGACACGTGAGCTTGCATTACACATCTTGTTTTTACACGTAGCGTAAAGCCGTTCAGCTATCTAATAGGACGCTTTTCTAACAAGATTAAGAAGTTGTGTCTAATGCCTTTATCTCAATGAATAAAGCTTAAAAGTGAGGTATAAACCATTTAATAAGCCATTAGAAGCGTAGCATTTTAAATAAGGCAATGCTGTGCTTTATCTGGAAAATAAAAAGGAATTACAAGGAGAATCAAGCCGAGGAACACAGATGCATATATAAACCATCAATGTGATACTAAAGAACAAAGAAAAATCTGAGCAACAGTAAGTGTTCAGCTTGTTCTAGTGTAATTATTCATGTTGCTTGTCGACCCCTCTTCTGCATCCAGTCGTAAGCGCAGCAAGCGCACTGCAAGGGGCAGAGGGGCAGTTTCAATGTTAATCTAGTCTGCCTGACTCATTAATTCCTCTAAGTGTTGAAGATTTGTGCCACATGGTGTCTATATCCAAACACAGGCCCAAATCATCAGCAGCTTAACTGTGCTGCAAATTCCTGCATTTTCAGTTACAATAAAGTCTAAGGCCCTATATATGTGTTTAGAGCAGCAGCACTTTCAAGGTAAACAGACTAATTGGGAAATATGTGGATTAAAGTAACATTATGTTTTAGTATCCCATAATATTTGTGCTGTGTATTATATTAATTGGTGTGAAAACAGAGTGGTATAGCTGAACACAAGATCCAAACTAATGTTCACTTGAAATTGGAAACATGTAGGAAAGAGGACTTGGGGGAGGAGGGACTCTCTCCTTACGAATTCATTTTTTGGGAAATGATTTACTTTGTTCTTTCTACAGTTATGTTCTTATCCTCAACCTATTGAAGTGTTTATTAAACAGATCAACAAAGTAGAACACACCCCACGTGAGGACGAACACGCCATGTCCTCTGAAACATGGTGATGGCAGCAGCATCTTGTGAGGATACTTTTCTTCAGCAGAGAAAGGGCATATTACATCTGAAATCTGAATAAAGTGTATTGAGTTTTATGGCTGAGAGATGATGAGAGGTGAACAACATATAGGTATGAAATTGAACAATAATTCAAAAATTGAATGATAGTGATATTGCTTGCGAAAAAAATCATATTTACCACACCCTGTTTGTGTTTTGACTGTTTTCTGTGACATTTGGGGTCTTCAACACTTTCTTCCATGTCAGGTGTTAACCTCTACTGCAGTAAGACATCATTCAGCATGTTGAATATCTTATTGGCAACATGTGCATTCATGACACTTGGAATATATTACCCTCCAAGTGCTGTATTTCAAACAGTCCTTTGTTATATTGATATTCTGCATACTGATATTGCAAAGACAGCATAGGTGCAATATATTATTCATCTATGTATGAACATTGCTAGTCACGTTATGCTTGAAGGCCAAATCTCATAATGAGTTAGTCACATAGACAAAATCATATCTTAGTTCTTTAATTGCATAACCTCTACTGGATGACCCCAGCTAAGAATTAAACCTAAGCATGAGAAAAACAACCCTCCAAAAACCAAATGGCTCAGATTAGCAGAACTTCAGCCGCTGTTTGAGGCATTGTTCTCTGGCTTTCTTTCATCATGAGCCGAACAAATAACAATGTCTTCCATCAGAAGAAGAAACCAATCTACACCTGATTAAAATGAAAAGAGAAAAGAATGGGGCTCTGTTCCAGGATCCCCGTACATCTGCTTCTCTGTCCTCGTTTCTGCCCTCAATTCCCAAAGCAATCTCAAGCCAGTAGTTCTATTAAAACAATATCGCCTCATGCAAATTGATACTGTCAAGCCCCTTGGTTTCATTTCTTGTCCTTACCACTGCTCTCCACTGTTTTAATGGAGACTATGCCAGCCGGGCCAAGCAGCATCAGGTAGGATCAATAGTATCTATAAAACTTCTTGGCAACAACCGGTAGCACTCTCAAGTTAAAAAAAAGAGACATTTACGGCTTTGAATGGATGAGCAGGTGAATCATGGCTGCAGATGGCACGCAGAAACAAGGCAACCGATCTGACTTCAACCTCCTCATCCTCCAAATAGATTTTTAGCCCAGAAAGAGAACGTTGTCCAAGTTGACAGGTGGCAGTCCGACCTACTGTAACATTCCAATGATAATTGCCCACAGAACACAGCATGTTGGTCGATACACATCCTTGAGCACAGTATGAAAGTTTTAGAGGCGCAAAACAAAAGCTCTTGCCTCTTAACACAAGATTTATTTTTATCGGTTTCATTAGCAACTGTTCAATTAAATAGATCATTTACATGCTGGTCACCTTGGCAGTGTTCAACAACTCTCTTCTCATGCATTACTCATAAGGTATCAGAGCGCGTGCAAGGCCGCTTGCAGAGCACCCTGTTGAGTTCATTAAGACTCCCGTCTGCTCTGAGGAATATTCTTAAGTCTTCCACTCTGACAATTGATTTGACTGCACTCTCTAGGTAATAAGGACTTTGCGTTGGACATTTTTTGTGAATTCTCAACTTTCTTTCAAAGCCTTTTGAGTAAATCTAACTGCCTATTGGAAAAAAAAATATAAAGGCTCAGTTCAATTAAATTGCCTGAATCAAAAATGTAGGCCCTTACTGACTTCCTTTCTGTCTGAGTCCATGTTGTGGAGACTATAGTACCTTACAAAAGTTTTCATGTACTTAACCATGTCACAACCTTTGCAACTATGTCACTTAATTATACCGAGCTCCATGACAGACCTTGGAAGTGAGGGATGGGAGTATTGAACAGAGAGACAGTTGTTTTCTCAAGTTGTTAAAAAGGATGAAGCCCCGGTTCGATGCTTGTGTCGTCTTGCTGAAAACCTGACTGACAACAAACGATGCCTCATTTCACATTGGACATGTCACAGCTTCATTTTACGCATTTTCAAAATAAAAGCGCAATGAGCCGTGGTGCTACACGGGTTGTTGTAGGTAGTTTGGTCGTGCATCAGCCGGAGATAGTGGGATCTGAGGACAGCATTTTTTGTCAGCAGTAGCTAAAATGGAGCCAACAAATAAGAGAAACACCTCTCCCATCTGGGAATACTTTGAGATGACCGCTCGCAATAAGGTTCTATTTAAATAAAAACAGTTAATTCCGACCCTCCAGAAATTTTAAGGAAATTTCCAAAAAGCGTTGTTTGATAAACAAAGACATATCAATCTCACACAACAGAAACAGACTGAAAGTTAGTGGGAGATTAAAATTCTGTAACTATAAAGAATCACAAACAGAAGTCCCAGAAAAATAAAGTTAGAAGAATTTTGGATTTTCAGGAAATCACAAGCATAAAATACTAGGCCTGTTCCTCCTATCACTGTACTCCTAACATAATAAAACAAATATTTCTATTGTCAAATCAGCCCATAAAATAAAATAAAACACAATTTTAGCTGACAGTCAACAGCAGGATTACTTTGGGTATAAATCACGACAAAGTCAAATTGGGCTCAATAGGCCCTACATGGGTGTGATAACAATATTTCTGTGAAATATATATTGCATACATACACAGCTATGTTCTAATATTTTTTTAAAAGTATGATTTATTTGAGTGACAAGGCCATCACAGTTTAAGTGTAAAAGCAGATGTCACTAGTCAGCAATAAATGAAGCACAGAGTAATGAGCCTTTGGGCAAAGCAATGGGCTTCACTTCATGAGGCTTCATTTGGCCACCACTAGCTTAGAAACTGACCCTGATCATCTCCCTTCAGAGGTTTGTTGATTTGATCGAATCGATTTTGCGTGAATTCACGCAACATGATTTATACCACTGTGCCATAAACGGCATTTCCCCTTACACCGGAGCAAGCTTAAAAGTATAAAAATCTAGATGCTTACCAGTTTTCTTCGGACATACTAGGCTACATGATAGTGGGGCATTTTCTCCATGGTTACTAATACGACACCTTCTCCATAAGGCAATATTTAATTCCATCTCACTAATATTACCTACTTATAAATATACTAAAAACACAGACGACTGCCAGGAACGATGTCATGTTTCCTCATCAAAAGTTTTACGATAAAATGAAAAGTTTGTGCCGCTGACTGTGCAGCACCCTAGGACAATTCTTATAGTTAAATCAGCTAAATAATTTTAAAAAAGCTACTTTATGCTACCAAATGTCTGTTTGTTGACAGGCTTTGCAGGAGGTCATTGTTTGGGCATCTGTCATGGCGGAGTAGGCCGCCTTCTGAAGAGAGTGGCGTCACGTGCAAAGGGTCGCTGTAATGTGTCTCTTACAGGCACAAATCTTAAAAATATTTTTATATTTGTACTTGAGAAAAGAACAGTTCAAATGAATCATTCACAAATAAAACAACAAAACTTATATTGATGCCTGTCCTGAGAGAATATGATCTTCATAAATGTAATTCTTCCTAGTTAAAATGAACAGTTATGCAGAAAAACTTTTGTTTTTAATCCACAATCAGCATTTTGTCGTTTCGTTATCAGTCTGTTTATTTGGACTTTTTAATATTTAATGTTTTCTAGCCTTTCAGTGTTCATGATTTTTCTTCACATATATGATTTATGTTTCACAGGTTTGTGGGGAATAACCTTGATATAAGAAATTAGTGCCATTTATCCATTTGCAAGCTGCAACACTGGCATTCTGCCACTTAATGTCACTTTACGCGCATTTAAACAACTTCTATCAGAGTGGAGATTTTTAATGTGTGCAGATTTGGAGTACAAATTGCATTTTAATTCCACTGCATATTATAATTCAAGGGTGGTGCAAAAGCCTGCATTAGCAGAGGGAGCGAAGGCTGCTTCCGACAGTGTTTAAAATGCCTGACCTTTTTTAACAAACCATGTCGAGTGTCCTATTGCAATCACAGAAACATGCCTGGTAGGACTGGGACATGTGCAGCACAGAACAGTGAGATCAGCACAGACCGTCATAAATTATGAGTCAAGTTGTGGAAAATCATCTTGTTTCTCATTTGAAATGAATGTGGATGTGGTTCACAAAATAAAACCTTTGGAGAATTTTTGACAGTTATTATTCAATATTAAATTTCGAGACTTAATTTTGCTGTGTTAATGGTGAATGATATTTTAAAAAGCCAAACACAGCTGCTAGAGAAGAGCAGAAACCAAACTCTGGTTCCCTTTTCCCATTGCAGTTCAAGTCCAACCCTGGCAGAGCCCAGTCCCACAGCTTCAGTGAAAGCACGAACATCTGAGCCCATAAACAAATAAGCTTTCTGTACCAGTCAGTCAGTATGTTAATTTGCTAATGCAGATTAAAAAGTAATTGTTAACTGTGTGTACACAGAATAATCTGCCCTAGCTGACTGCTGTGGAGATGATAATAAAAAAAACGCTGCAGAGATGTCCAGTACAGGGCATTATATGCTCCATTACACACTTTAGTTCCTACTGAGTTAATTTAAACAGGTTGTGAGGGAGCAGATCAAACTGTAACCTTATCTGCTGCTTTCATTTTCCCTCCACTCAGTTTAATTTCACCCTGTGTACAGTAATAAGGCAAGGATTTAGCTTCTGTTGAACTTGGGCCTGCTCATTCAGAGGTTAACCTGAAACTCCACTGTGATTCTTCACATAGTCTCCACATTTATAGCACAAAATGTGGAAGACCGCATTAAAGATAAAGGTGTGATTTAGAGGCATGATCAATTAAAATACCAAAAATAACTGAGGAAGGAAGCCAGGGATGAGGGGAGCTTAGCCTCCAGGAGAGGCACAGGATGTGAGCAAACAGTTAGTCACCATAATAAAATGGTTTCCTAAAATTGTTAGGTACCCTATGGAGAACATGTGTAGAAAGTGACAAGCTTGGATCACCTTTTGAGCAATTCTTTGTACATTTTACACCAAAGTAAAAGAAAACTGACATATTTATGATCATATCTGAGTAAAAACTAATAATTTATATAATCATTTATTTAGCTCTGGCCACATTAAATTGAATTTGTTGGAAAAACTTTTGTAAAAGATTAAAAATATAAACAAACAAAACAAAAAGCCCCACCTCATTATTGAGAATATTTTAGGGAGGTTTAAGCCCCCCCTAAAATTATGCCACTGGAAGAAGCACAACAAACTTTACAACAGTTGTAGGATGTGTTTAAGTAAGCAATTCACTTCCTTCTTTCACTGTTTTGCATGTTTGGAAATGGTGAGCAGAAAATGGTTTCCTCTGGTTTTGTTTCATGGATAAAAAAATAAAAACATCAAGAGACTTCAATGGAGGCAACCTTGTTGAAGCTGAGTCAGAAACATGCTCAATGACATCTGAAGGGCAGTTCTTCCACAGGAGAGTAAAAATGACGTAAAACATACAAATGCCCCAATTTGAGCACCAGGATTAAGTTGATTTATGTCAGGTATTCGATTACATATGAATATTTTGAAGGTTATATTAAATTAATGACTGTGGTTTACAGCCGTTGAAAACCCAACACTTGGTTTCCCAGGAAATGTAAATGTTATGAAAAACCTTCAGTTTGTCTGCATTGTCGGCTCTGGTGTTCCTCACCTTCCTCTTGATATTGCTCTAAAGACTCTCTATATGGGGTTTAGGTCATGCCAGTTTGCTGGCCAATTAGTCACAATTACACCTGGGTCATTAAACCAAGTATTGGCACTTCTTGCAGTGTGGGCAGATGCCAAGTCCAACTGGAGAATGAAATCAGCATTTCCATATACCTTGAGAGCAGAGGGAACGCTTCTGATATCTGTGGTTGACGGGAGGGGCAATGGCCTACAAGAGTCGTAGGTCTTGGGCACAGCTGCGTTTAGTGGCTATCAAAGATCTGACTCCAGCCACAGCCCACGCCTTGCAAGTTACCACCAAATTCTGAATCTGCTTTGTTTCTCACCTTAAAGGGTGGACTTATCTATCGTTAGTGCATTTTTTCTTCTACTCGGTATTTTCAACAATATGCTTAGTTATAGTACTGAGTGAATAGCCAGTTATTAGGCAATGGCTTCTAGTAGCCTCCACTCCTTATAGAGAGTTCTAATGACAGCTGGACAACCAATCAAAAGGTGCAGAAATAAACATCTGAAATAAATTACTGTGTTCACAAAACTAATTTCATGTTTCCCTTAAATTTCTAAGTAAAATAACATTTCCTTGTTACTCTAATTTATTGAGGTGCACCTGTATATTGGTGACTCAACAATGTCATATGGAGGAATACTAAGATAGGATTGGGGGACAGTGTAGACAAAATCAAAAAAGCGTATAGTGTAACATTCTATGCTGTCCAAATTTTTATATGAGATTTTTTTATATGAAAACTAAGTGAAATATTATCCAGAAGAAGCTTATATATCACAATAGGTTACCCAGCCAATTAGTCAGAAAATCTTTCATTCTAGCTTTATTCAAACATCAGTATTCAGAAGATATTTTATTTGTCACCACTGTGTGTATGCAGGTGTGAAATTATTTAAATGACTAATAACTGAAGCCTCATAACATTTTAATTATTATGAAAACTGAAGGATAGACCCTTTTAAGGATGAAGACATGCTATAATTTTTAATTTTCAGTTCCTGCTTTAATGCATTTCTTGTTTTTAATTTAATCTTCACATTCATTCCTTTATTTCACCGCAGAGCACTTTGATTTATATTATTTAATGCTAGATTAACTCACCCTCACATAACTGGCCTCTCGAAGATAGAAACTACACACAGTAATGGAATATGTGAAAAGTGAGAGAATTTCTCACCTGAGTCAAGCTAAGAGTTAGAAAAAGTGGCGCTCTCGCCACAGAGCTTGCATCTTTTTCCAAACATTTAGGAGTTATACGAAACAGCTTTTAAAAAAAACATTTTAATCCAGCATAACCTTGCATTCGATAGCTATTAACATTATCTATAAAAATATAAGTTCCGTTGGACGTCTTCCCTTTTTTCATTGGTTTTTCAAATCAATCATGAGCAAAAAAAACTTACTTTACCATCAAATCACGGAGTCTGTGCGGACAGACAGGTCGTAAGTGGACAGGATTTAAGGTTTCTTCAACAGTGGCTTCCTCAGCTTTAACTGATGAAGAACTCTGGCAACATTTGTTCCATCTCCATCTCAGCTGCTGAAGCTTTTAACTCTTTGCCTTCAGTGTAGTCATTGATGTCCAATTGGCACTGTACATCAGACTCTAGATTTGTTTGGTCTGCTGTAAATAACTTTCAATGCATTTGTAGCATCTGCCACTTTTTACACGCACAATGCCACAGAACCAATATTTGTAAATAATTTTAAGTGTCTTGTTTTTGCACAAGCTCAATCCTGCACTGACAAAAAATGTGCAGCTCTCTTAACATTGAGCTTTACAGCAGAAGTCTCCAGCTCCTACCCTCGAGAGCTGCAGTCCTGCAACTGTTATACACAACCCTGCTCAAAAACACCTGAATCAAATAGCTGAATTTCCTCTTCAGCATGCTATCATGTTCCGGAGAAGTCGGTAATGAGCTGATTATTTGGTTTAGGTGTGCAAGATAAGGGATGAATCTACAAACATGCAGGACAGAATTGGAGATTCCTCCTTTAGAGATTTTATCTATCGCCCTTACCACTCTTCTTACTCTGCATGGTGCAAACAGCCGTAGACCTCCATCTAGCCTTGTTTGCCATGGTTCAGATTTTCCTGACTGTAATAAAAAAAAAGCTGATCAAATCCATTTAATCTTTTTGATCTTTTGTTACTAATGAAAGAAATACACATCTGCCTTATTTGAATGGCTTGCTTTCATAACTAACAAATTTCGAAAATTTGCTCAGAAAAATGGCCATCTGTGTCAATGCATGTTTGCATGTCTTTCTTATTTTGAAAACTCCATAAGAGACGCAGGTTTTGGTCTCAAATTGGCAGAGATGTTGCTAAATGTGCCACAAGTGATTTAGCTAAACCTTACCCAAACTAAAGGTTGGATATTTCTTGATTTTTCAGATTACAAATGCTAATGCAGGAAAGGGGGCATTCTATTCCAACGTGTAGCTTGTTGTAGCTGGTCAGAACTGAATCTGAGCCTACCAGAGGTAAGATACTGATTGCAGACAACTTCAACAAAAAAGATGATCCCATTAATTCTTAAACCAAATAGTTCTATCCATCGAGGTTGTCACTGAATCTTTAATCCTGGGAAGCACGAACAGACAGTCTCTTTGTGCATGGAGTTTTGAAATTATACACACAAAACACAGGGGGAAAATAATATGAGAAGTTTTTTTCTTTTTCAAGTGGACAGCCAGTAAAATTGATGATGAAATACATCTTACAGGGTTACAAAATGAAACTGTGGCATCTCCCTTTCAACTGGTAGCACTGTGTGGAAGAAAACATTGATTAAAAAACTCCTGCACGGCTTATAACAGTGATGTTTAACGTAAGACACTAATGTTTTATTTCTTTCATTATGTGCAAGGTACAAGTTCATGGCAGAAATTACAACAGAAACACCGCATGTGAATATCAACGATTAGATAGTCGGGGTTCACAGATACTGCAGGGCATGTCCAGCTCCAGAATCGTCTCGTTTGTGAGTTGGATGGGTGTAAAGTCGGGTGTCTTAGAGCGCAATTTACAACAGTTTTCTCTTCTCAAACTCCTGCAAAGACAGACAACAAAGAGAAAGAAGACACAGAGCGTCAAACGAAGTGAGACAGAAAGACATGAATGATTTATTTATGTGGAATTCATACAGACTTGTTTTGATCCTGTGCATCAAATATGCTGTTGGGGGAAAAGTGTTGAGTAGCTCTGGAGTCTCTTTTTTTCATTCCTTTAGAGTCTACCTCGCTCAGCACATACATGTGGGAAAGCTCGAGCACTTTAACAGCTCACTTGTTGGTTGTCAACATTAAAAAACAGATTGCTTCCTGTGATCGATGGGAGTGGTACATCTGTGAAAATCTGATTTATGTGAGGTTATGCTAGCTGTGTTTATCTGTGCAGTCCAACCATGTGACTATAAATGAGAAGGCATTATGTTAGCCATTAAAAAGGATGTTGCTATTTACATATTCAATTTGCAGAGTATCACACAAATCGCAGGATGATAGAATACGTCGTTCCCAGAGAATTTTCCATTCCGAGGGGGAGAGTAACTTAATGCAAATGTCATTTATCAGGTCTAGAGAACACACAAGCACTCGAGCACAAGTTGGCCCATTCCTCTGTGGCTTGTGAATGCATGAAGTTATACTGCCACCCTGAGGTAGGAATATAAAAACATGAAAAATCCAAAGTGGCTAATGCCGCCTCGCAATCTAAATCTGACTGCAAAGATGGGCAAATTAAATTTCGGTAAATTTATAAGAAACTGAAGTGTTTTTTGCCATCTGCTGTATTTTTCCTTAAAAGGAAGACTATACAAGAACTGAAGAAGGTTTAGGGGGAAATATGTAAATTAAGGCAAACAAAGAAAGGTAAAGGAAGCTAAAAACTGACAAAAATGAATTCCAAAAATTGCGCTTCTGACAAGCAGGAGACACTTTCTCCAAGGTCACAAAACAAATAGATGCTCCAGGGAAAGATTGCATAGCTCTTCCCTAAGAACAGGGGAAGAAAACACTTTTGTTTGAGCCTGCCGTTTGACAAGTCAAGAGCAAGGGGAGGAGTAAAATGAGAAAAGTAGAGGTTGTCAGTCAAAGGCGACAAGTGAAAATACCCCTGGTCCAAAAGTAGGGAAAAGCGAACGAAAATGTGACATGAAAGAAAAGCAAGACATTTACAAGCGAGCAATGACAACAGCTTTGACGCACTTGGCCCCAGATATATGAGGCCGACAGGCACAGTAAACAACGTCAGTAAACACTGCTTCAACTGTTGAATTTATAAGAGCAACAAAATCTAAAGGCTTCTGTTTGTCTGCACCTATTGGGTTTGAATTATAAAGGGTTTTGTGCAAAAGCAACACAAAGTAGTGCATAACTGTGAAAAGAATAAATGGCTTAGAAAAAAAATATTTGCACCAATAAAAATCTTACGTGTGATATATATTTGTATTCAGTTTCTTTTTTCTGATATTAAATTAAGTGCAGTGCAACCAAATGCATTCAGAAATCACCTAGCAGTAAATAGAATCCACATGTATTAGTAATAATCCAATTGCTCTGTGAATGTCTCAGAGGTTTGTTAAGAGATTATTAGTATAAAAACAGAGGCAAAAAGACAATACCAGACACGTCAGGACTAAGGTTGTAGAGATGTTTAAAACAGGGTTAAATGATAAAATATGTGGAACAAGCTGCTTCCTTCGAATTGTAACTTTTTAAGATAATTTGGGTTCATTTAAACAACCACGTGGCTAAATTCTGAACTATACTATATATTATCCTATGCTATACCAAATGATATTATAATATGCTATGCTATTCTAAACTTTGTTGTAATATGTTATGCTATACTATACTGAGGCCATTTGGCAGTCAAAAACCCATATTACAGAAATCAAGTTAATTTAATAGATAATTCCTTTAAACAAAGTTTTATGTGCTTCCATGCTGCAAACAGAATTTTGTGAACGCAAAGGATTTTGGAGTAAATTCTAGACACATTACTGATCAAATGCTTTTTTTTTTTTTTTAGAAGAATTGCTGAAATTTTATTTTCATTAATCTTGCACATGTATGTTCTCTCCAATGTATTTAAAGCTAGTTATCAATCCAACGAGATAAAAGAAAAATCAGTGTTATTAATATAGTTATAAATATATAAAAGCAACAAATATTTAAATTTAAAGATGAATATTTCATAAAATGAGCCTCTTTGATCTATACAGACCAAAAGAAAAGAGATTAAGAGAGAGAGAAATCATCATATTCAGTGAAACTGAAAATTCAGCAAATCGGAATGAAAAGAACAAGACAGAAATATGTTCATAATGTGACCATGTTGCACTGCAATCACAGGTAGATATGACCAATCCAAGCACCAACACTGGAAACAATTATAACACTAATGACTAAAAAAGAGTGCTGTGTAAAAAAAAAAAGACCCAAAGTGTTTACTAGAATAACAAAATCTCAATTACCATAACACATTAAGACTTAAGTGGCCTGTGAAGGCATTATAAAATTGAACTGTTAGAACAAGCTTAATTAAAAATGATTGTCCAGGTGAAAACAACATCACATTGACTATGCCTACTTTGCTTCAGCCTTGAGGGAAGAAAAAAAGCTCACAAAGATCCCTTTTAGTTTGAAGGGTAAACAGCTGCTTATACAGCATCTAAATTGGATAAAACTTTCTTAGACCATGAAGGTTTTTCCAGATAAGATGAACCAATTCCCTTCTGATCATCTAGCTCATATCTTCCAATTTCTACTTTTATGTTCAAAACAAGCATTTGCTTTGCATGTCCCAGTGGCCACAGCGCTGTGGTCCAAGGCTGAAAAGAATCTTTAATAAACTCAGCACCGCCAGTTCACAGCAATTTACTCGATTTCTGTTTACAGTTACCTATTCTCCTATCTAAAGCTTCATGTTGACCTCCTCTTCTGACAAAACTGAGTCTTTTTCAACATTTAAGGATGCATTTATGCAAACCTGACAAACTGTTTTGAGCGGTGGTTTTATTTGATGCAGCGAGCCCGATTAGTGCTTGACACCTTTTCAAGACAAATTAAGAAGATGGTCAAGACAGAGACAAGGAGGCCCCGTTAATTATTTTTCCAGCTGATTAAATGTGATGACACATTATTCTTGTTTTGCATAATGATTTTTTTTTCAAACTCCCAGCAAAGTTCATCAGGGTCAGTGAATGCAGATGTTTACTCCGGCAGCTGAGCATCTGTTATTGGGGTCACCACAGTCTCAGGCCACACTCAAAGCTTTGTGTCCGCTTGCTTCTTTTTATGCGTTATTACTTCGATTACAGCAGTCAATGAGATAAAGAGAGATGTATGAATACAACGTGTGGGAAAATGAGCATCCACGCTGCACGTTTTTCATCATTACACGCAATGATTATGAATTAAACTGTGGCAAAAAATGTCATGTAAATCTATATCTGTGTGCAGTAGTGCCAGCAGTGGTAATGAAAGTATAGGATGATAAATGGGTGTAATACATGCTTTCACTTTTTATACATCTTGTTAACTGTGCCTCCCTTGGGATAAACCTAAATAAAGAGGTGGTAGCGTCAGTTCAGTTCCACACATGCTTATTAATTTTTGCCCCTCTTTTCAGCAGTTCTTTGTTTATAGCAAATTAAAAATTAAACCTCAACACTCCTAGAAAAATGTATTAAATTATGAAAAAAAAATCTCCTCACATGTGTAACAGTGCTTAATTTAAAGATAACACTAAGTGACCAACACTCCAACATACTTAAACGTAAAGCTGGAACAGCAGGTGTAATAGTGTGGCTATCAACTTGGTTGCAACTCAGTCATTCTTTAGAAAATGGCTCATGCTCATTCAGACTGAATGGAGAGCAACTGTGAACATTGATTTTCAATTGGATGTCCTTCTGGACGTTGATTGGGTCATTCTAACCCATGAACATGGCTTAATCCAAACCAATTCATTGAGGCTCTGACTGTGTGTTTTGGGTTGCTCTGAAAGGGGAACCTTTGCCCCAGTCTCAAGTTTTTTGCAGCCTCTAACAGGCTTTCTTCCATGAAGGCCTGTATTTAGCTCCATCCATCTTTCCTTCAACTTTGTCAGGCTTCCCTAACCCTGCTCAACAAAATCCTCCTTATAGCATAATGCTGGCAGCTTCTAGTGTCACCATAGGGGCAGAGGATTCAGTATTAGTTTTCTGTTAGGCAGTGGGCATGTAGACCCAAAAGTTAAATTTTAGTTTTCTCTGACCAAACCATGTTCTACATTTTGTTGGGTTAGATTTGATAGTTTCCCAGAACATACATTCACAGAACAGCTGTATATGTATGTATCTTAAGATAAGCTTACATACAGTATACTATTTCTTAACTGCATTACTTCTAGAAGCTACTGGTTACATTGGATTTCTCTATATCACAATTAGTTGCTGCAGTGTTTGTTCAAAAAACAGAAATATGTCTACAACACACTGTTACTGGCTCACTTGTTCAACTGAAATGTGATCTGTGCATTTATTTAGTCTCTTTGTATTGTAAATGTCTGAAAAAGTAAAATTAACACAGCACAGATGTGGCTGTTTGGTTATATGATGTCCCCATCTATTTGAATATTTATCATTATTAATGGATTTATTATCAATTTATTAGGGAAACATTTTCCACCATTTGAAAGTGATACACCTACCTCAACAACAACAAAAAAAAATACAGGAAAACAGACTGACGATAGGTGCAGAGCAGCAAAAACAAGGGAAGCATTTCAGTTCAATAGATCTCAAATTATGTTATCATTTTGGGCATTTGCAAAATGCCACGCCAAGACTGAGCATTTTAAAATAGCTTTTATGTAACAATGAAAAGTCAGACCAGTGGCATGATGACAATAAGCAGGTTTCCAGTAAATTACATGTACACTTCCCAAACTAAAAATAGGATTGCCTCCAACTGTCTGTCTTAGCTTTTTTTTATCCACTGTATAAGCAGTAGGTGATGTTTCAATTTCAAAAAAATCCCTGAGGCCAAATCTGTGCTTTAATGCAATAGTTAATTTATTATTTTTTTCTAAAGGTTTTTCTGGCACTAGTGGCCTTTATCTGCAATAGCTTAGACAGGAAATGGGTAGAGAGAGAAGGGCAGAGGACAGGCAGGGTTGGGAATCGAACCTTGGATGGCTGCGTTGAGGATTAATAGCCTCCCTATAAGGAGCATCCACTCCACCTCTAAACCACACCCGCCCCAGCACTCTCTAATTTATATTAGTGGTGTGTATTATGATCACTGTGTTTTACCAGGACACCAATAGCTGTCACACGACATGCTTATACTTATGTTACATGCTATGATTCAAGAATCAAGAAAACAAAGAACATCCAGTAAACAGACCAAAAATGCAGAAAGTCTGGGGAAATATCAAATTAATGAAAAGCAAATATGCAAAAGCGAAAGAACCACAACAGCGACAAGTCAACATCAAACAAACTGTAGATGCATCCATCTCTGACTGGAGCTACACTTTCCACAGACAATATGAGATCGACAAGCAGATCTGTCTTCCTGAATCATCATGCACAAACCGGATAGAAAAATGTAAAATGAAGGGGAGCAAACAAAAAGCACACAGCAGATGGAACAGTCTAGGCTGTGAACTTCAGTCTATACCTGGATTTGCAACATGCTTTGAGGGAAGTTTAAACTCCGCTTGATAAATACATGATTTCTTGGAAAAGAAATCATGAACCAGTGAATCATGTTAGCGGAAGTAGCTTTGATAAGGAGCTCTTCATTCTTCAATGTAGTGTAAATGTTAGGGGTCATCAAAGAATGTTGCACTGAATCGGGTCAACTGTGGGGATTTAGCTTAATAACCAATCGACATTACGTACCTCTCACAGACTTCATCACCTGGTAACAATATAAAACAGCTGTTTAATTACATATGCAAGTGCATGAGGGCCCTACACAAGACTGCAGCTTTTCTTGCAGGTACAAGCAGGGCAGTCTTCCAGATAAACAGATTTGGGTTTATCCAAATACTTCATCTGCTATTGATTATTTTAAAAAGTACTATATCATTAAATTTGCAGATTATTTTTTAAATTAACCAATTAGTAAAATGAATAATTAGATTGCAAAAGATGCTCAAGAGGAGATTTTTCTTTTCACAGAATTAGTACCAGGTGAAAATGAAACTGGCATTTTTGTTAACCTTAAAAGCAAAATGAATATGTTTATTTGGACATGTTTAGGCTTAATTACTGCTCTGAGAATGTTGTTCATTCTAACAATTTATTAATTACTAAATAAGTTGATAATTTCAATAATTGATTCATCACAACTAATGAATTTATGGTAAGGTTATGTAAACTGAGAAAGTATGTCAACCTAAACACTGATTCAGTTTCCACCATTATTGGCGTGGTGGTTTAGTGAAGTTCACCTTGAACATTGTGCTCCCCAGCTGAGCGGGTGACATGCTGACCACAACTCCAGCAGACTGGAGAGCTGCGATCTTCTCTTTGGCTCCGCCCTTCCCACCAGCGATGATGGCACCAGCGTGGCCCATCCTGCGGCCTGGAGGAGCCGTCAGCCCAGCGATGAATGAAACCACAGGCTTGGCGTTATCTCCCTGGACGATGGAGAGAGCAGGGAGAAAAACAAAGCAAAATGAAATGAGCTTAAAATTAAAAAAATTAACAAAAAATTAAAAAAATTAAGAGAGAAACACCAGAGATGATATTTGTTTTGCAAAACAGCAGTAGCAGCATCGTCTGTTCAAAAACAGAAGGAATTAGTTTTCTGCACTTGATTTCATTCATTCATTCATTAGACACAATGCACCTCATGGCCTCCCATTAGAGAGCTCCATGAAAACACGCAAGTCTAACCAGTCATCTCTGTCTAAGCCAGCATTATTAAAACAAAGGGTCAATCAAGCCATTTAATTGCATGGGCGGCAGTGTGACCAGATACGGGCTCAGGCTCCTGCCATTTCATATCATCTCATTTCTGAATTGGTAATTAGTCATGCAACTAGTGATTAGCTCAGCGCTTGTCTATGCTACTTGTTCATTGATGGATGTTACATTCAACAGTTAAGATCATTTCCAAGGTGAAGAGAGCTATTTCATCTCCAGCCATAACATCATAAGCAGAAAAAGGGACAGAGGCTGTGCGTGCGCAAAGCAGCTAATATTTCATACTTAGGGATAACAGCATAATTGCTGGGGAAGGCTGCGTGCGTGTGTACAGGCTGACGCTCATCTGGCAGACAGCATCCAGAGAGCGAATGTGGCATGTTTAACAGCCAAAGCAACACAGCGAGGTCCTTCAAAGACACGCACTCCTGCAAGCATTTCAGCACCAGATTTAAAGATGACACTGGCAGGAACGAGATGGCACCTCTTAATATACATACGCTCAAGACGACGTTTGATAATTGAGACTAGCAGGGCATATATCAGCCAAGGGAATGTCAAGGGCTCTGGATGAAAAAGCATCACTAACTAGATGCATTAAGTCTTGCAGAGTTACCCAGGAAACGCAGAGAGGGAGGGTATATCACTATAAAGAGCTCTGAATATGTTACAAGCATCTCTTCTAACCAATGAAAGATTATAAGCAAAAAAAACCCCAACAAATTAGCAGAAAACAGTCTACTCAGAAATCAAAGCACGTTCTGAATACACAAACCGCCCTCATGTGAATCCAGCCTTAAATCTACCTCAAGCAAAACAGGTTTAATTACTCTATTAATTCCTGCCTCTCTTGGCACTAAGTAACAATTCAAAGAGGGAGGGGGACTGTGCTATTCGCTCCAGCCGTCTTCTGTCGTTCACTGTTAGCAGCGCAGATTTATTACATTCATTAAGGGACCAATAGGGGAGTTTCACAGTTTCTGTTTGCCAACATGACAGGGGAAGTGCTTTGCACCATAAACACAAACTAAAGCCGAACTCACACTATTTTAGGCTCCTATAAACATGACAGGCTGGTAGGAGTAGCTGAAATGTGCTTACATATAACACAGCTTTAAAAACTCATGCTCATTTTGTTATCAGTCATTTCCGTACAAACTTGAAAGATGAATTGAACATTAATAGATATATTGTTAGCTTGAACGCCAAATTTTCAAATCTACTTACAAAGATGGAAAACTGTGCAATAATGAAAGTATACAGTCATATAAAAAAAAGACATCCTATTAAACACTCACTGCTTTCAAAATCAACATTTACATGTCGATATATAAGCTGTTCTCTGAAAAAGAACTTTTTTTTATTTATTTCAGGTACAGACAAAAAATAAATCTAGTTTTATTTATTAAACCAATTCCAGCCTATGCACCATCTTTCCAGCACCACTTCCATTTTTAGAATCCTAGTTAACTATGGTGCAGCTCTATCAGTTAGATTTTGCAATTTTAAAAAGTGCAGGTAGATCATTTATCTGCTAATCCAGATAAATGATGGGCCTGGATTCCAGCAGCTACTCTGTCTGAAACTCTAATTCAAATAGCCTCAAATGAAGAAAAAAAAAAGTTTAATTCAAAGTGAAAACATTGTGTCCTGACATCTTTGTACAACTCCCCCTGACTATTAAAAGCAGGTCTAAGAGCACCATTTTATGAACAATTTTCTACACAAGTGACTTTCAAAGGGGAATCCGCAGCTTACTCCCACACTCTGCTGGGCTTTTCATGCTTGTGTTTCATTTGAACTGTCCCTCACTGTCAACACTCAGTGTGATTGGGTGGGGAGATTGTTTGTACTTTATTTGTTCAGTCAGAGTAGTTATTCTCCTGAGACGCCAGCGGCAGATTTGCATGCATTAGAGCAGCAGAGGGCAAATCAAATCCATTTCTCAGCTCAAGAGCACCGAGCACACACATACAGAAACAAACAGAGCAAAATTAACACAGTAAAAGTAATCCACGGGACAAGAGTTCAGACCTGGAGAAGTTGTAAATGTCAGCAGCTTCGTCACATCACCCAATCATCACCTCCCTCACAAGTGAACATCAGAAAAGCTTCACAATTCATCACCGTGGCCGATTTCTAAAACATGACCTGTGAGTCACACCTTCATCTTATCTGTCACTTTCTACCTTCATCACATAAATAACTGAGAAATATATGGAAGAAAGCCTGAGGCTATGATCAAAGAAACAAAGGTAATACTCCAACATATTCTTAGTGTGTGATGGTAGCCTTTCTTCAGAAGAACTGGAAGATTTGAGGAATGTTTTTTACTTTTTTAGTAAATCTTTTGCTGATTTTCAATAAATCACGAGCATAGTTTAAGAAGCACACACACACGAGCATGTGTAAATAAGGAGTGTTAGTATGTTATTTGCTTACAGTATTGTGCTGCTTCAGATAATCGGCAGCATTCTCCTCAGCATTTCCTCCGATCTCTCCGATGAGGATAATCCCCTCTGTTTTGGGATCTTGCAGGAACACTTCCAGACAGTCTATGAAGTTTGTGCCATTAAATGGATCACCACCGATACCTTTCAGGAGAAGAAAACAAACACTTATGCATCCAAGAATATCAAAAGATAAATTATGTAAGTGCAATCATAAATAAACACATAAAAGCCTGCTTTACCTTAATAAGACCTGAGAAAAGGCACTGAAATTAAACAAGGAAGGGATTTTTAATATTAGTTGTTAACAACAGTTAATTTATCTTTGTTTCAGATTGGGGGGAGAATTACTTGGAATATTACTTCCACCAAAAAAAAAAATCTTTTAATTTTATTCTTTATAAACTCTTAAAGAAAAACATGAGCCTCAAAGATGGATGCCTGGCTTCATACTTAGTGCCTTGAGTAGGGTTACACAGCTGGTTTATCAGAACTTTCTATGGTGAATACAGCGCTAAGGCAGCAATGACGACAAGAGAACTGCACTAACTTAGAGCAGCTCCAAATAGGTTGTGGAGCTGCTAGGTAGAGCAGCTACCTTGTCCTTTCTAAAAATTAGAAATAGAGATCTGGAGAGACGTTTGCTTATTTTTTCTGTTTCACTTCAGTTGTTAATAACAATCTTATTTTTTTTATAACGGCACCTTAAGGATGCTGTTATATTAGTAGCAGAACTTACAAAGCGTGTGTAAACCACATTTTCTAAGAAATGTCAGAAAACCTACACAAAACAACAATGTAGGGTTTAAGATGCTTTATGATATTTATTATTAAATAATATTTTTCTCCAAACTAAAATAATGAATAATGAAAGATTTTAATGTGGACCTGTTCCCATAATGCATTATTAACAAATCCAGATTTCCATGGTGACAAAACAAGGTGTAAAAAGGAGTCAGTCTGTTCCATGTTTGCCAATATGAGCAGCTCAGGTCCAGTTTCCTTTCAAATTTCCCTTGTTGCTTATTTATTTTCTTCCCGTTTTGTTTTGACAAAATAAAAACCTTCAAAGAAAAAAAGACCATTTCTAGTTGTTTTTGTCATTTCTGAACAAATAGGAATTATAAATAAGCAATAAAAATAATTTAAAAAACATAAGGAAATTTTCCACCAGTCTGCAAATTAAAAACCAAAAATAAAACAGAAGATAATCATCTAGAGTAATAATAAACATCGATTTATTCAGACACCACTTTTTAAAAAATATTCAGTATCTTACAATATTGGCTAAACTCGAATAGTTTAATAATTGGGATAAAGTGACATCAGCTCTTCACTAATGAAGGAACTGACATTTTGCCAGTAAAATTATAAAATGTTTTTTTAAAGATAACTCAGTATATTTTATTTCACCAAAGTGTACTGTATACTTGACAGTTTCATTTAAAAAATGCAGTAAACAACAAAAAACAGAAAATAACATGAGAAATAAATTAAATTTAAAACAATATTACATGTTTTGTTTTTCTTCCCTGTAACAATTAATTAATTAAACTTTTTCTATGTTTTTTTTTTAAGTGTTTAAAGAGACATGAGGATTCTGAAGGGGAGCAACACAACTCTTTGGTGTGAAGTTGCTACTGACTGAAGAAGATTAAAAGTTAGCTATTTTCAGTATCAGTGAAAAGTATTAAAAGTGTAACTATAACCCCTCTGTGAAAGCACAACCACACCACCTTACACATTTAGAAAACTTTCACCCAACTAAGCAACTTCATTTGCTAACTTTTTTTTTAAAGCGACAAGTGACAAATCTAGTGATTCTTTTATGGGAACATTTAATTGCAGTAGCCACCCTTCAAACCAAGGAGTGCAGCACTAAGATGGTTTTTGGCAAGATGCTGCAGAGTTAATTAAATTTACAAGAAAATGTCAAAATTTGCACAAAAACATGAAGGTAACACCCTTAAGAACCAATTTAGACAGTTTATGTGAAAAAAAAAAGTTGATTTGCGATTTAACTACTCTATACATGAGGACAGAGGAAACAGATGCAAAGAAGGTATTTAAATTGAAACCGTGTTTTTAATGACATGTCCAGAAATCTCTGAATCTGTGACATATTTAGATAAAAGGAAGGATGAGCAAAGTTACGTTTTCATTTTATTCTTCTGAACTTTCATCCTCTATCTAAAGCGGAGCTTGGTCTGCTGGGTCTGTGAGCAAATACTGTGGGATAAAATGTGTTTATATACAAAATTTTAAAAAGGTTGTTATTAAAATAAATTAAAAAAATAATTATATGACCAGAAAAGAAGATGAGAGTGATATTAAGTTTTGCAGTGACTATATTTTGCAGCCCAAAGGACAGTCAAAAGATTTGAAACATTCTCGACAGCCCCACAATCTTAATGAACTTTAGAATATCTAATACTGTTGCAGCACTGATTTCATAAAGTCTAACTGGAGGGATACTCGATAATTAAACTGTTTAAATAATGATGGAAGCCAGATGGATTTTACTAAATATGACCAAGATGCTCCATAATGCAATTTTTCCAGAAGAAAAAATGTTGGATCAGTGAAAACTCATTTTTGTTGTTATGATGAAAAGAGCTGCATCAAACTTTGCATCCAGATGTATATTGGGCATGAACATCTGCATGATGCTGCATGGCAGATTATGTGGCATGCCTTCCTGAGAATTGTGCAAATATTACATGCTTGCTTACATCTAAACTCACAAAATCTAAAGGAATTATTGTGAACTACATAAAACAAAAAAAACCACAAAAAAAAAAACAAAAACACACACACACAGAAAAAAACATAAAAAGAATTATATTTACAACATCCTGAGTGACTGACAGCACATGTCTCTGGTTTTCAAAGGTATGTTACCATCAAAGAGTCTGTGAATATTGTTTGTGCCCTAATTGCTTGATTTGTGATTACACTTTTCGATGTGACGTCGGCTAAGAAATAGGTTTCTACTGCAGACTGCAGCATTGAAAATTCCTTCTGATAATAACATGGACAGGCAGTCTGTTAGTTGATGCTTTCAAATATCTGTATAAAGAAAGGTCAACTGATTTGATACCTGAGCACATGTTTATTAGCCTGGTCATGGTTCAGTTTCTGTCAGAATTTAAAATGTTTTGATGTTATAGGATTTAACTAAAATTTTTACAATGAAAAATAAAGGAACAAGAACTTTTTGTTTCAAACTAAATTTTCTCTGTTTCTGTTCAAATGGTATTATGTTCAATATGGAACATTAGCTCAATATTAAACAGGAACTAATGTGACCTATAAAAAGTGCTACTTAAGGTCAGTTAAAGTACTTTATTCTAATAATTAAAAACACAAAACAGTGATCACGCATGGTTTGTTCGTTACATAATTGCAATTTTGTAAAAACATTTGTGAAATTATGTATTTTTGGGTCACAAAAAATTAGTACACAGGTTTTAATATAAATTAGTGAAGAATTTCAGCCTTTAGATTATTTAATTATTAACCTTTAACACAGTTTTGATTTTAGTCATTAAAATCAAAACTGTATTTCTTGAACATCAAGAGGGTTTCAAGTGTTCAATTTGGGGCTAACAGGAGTTGGCAAGACCATTTTTAATGAACAAAAAAATCAATGCCTTTGGCATAAAGATATGAACATGTGGTGAGATTTTACATAAAGTATCCTGTGCTCCTCATATCCCTTCTAGTTTAAAAGAAACTCATTAATGCCCCACTTCAAAAACCAGTCAAATTTGTTGGTTCGCTATCCATTTTTTTCTTGAGTAATTTTTTTAGGATTTTAGAAGTTATTTCACAACTCTTGAGAAATACAGGGAGTTCTAATAAAAATTGTTATAGAGTTCCACTTTCAGCACACCTTGATGCCATACATGAAACTTAAGTCCAAGCTACAGATCTGAATGCTAACTGGTAATACAATTAGGAGATGTGAGTTTAATCCATTCACATTTAATGCATGATGTCAGCAGCAACTTACCCACACAGAGAGACTGGCCCAGGCCCACTTGTGTAGTCTGATGCACGGCTTCGTATGTCAAGGTACCTGATCTGGAAACAATGCCTAGAAGACAGAGTTTTAAAAACATTTCTCAGAATGCAATGTGTATGTTTTATATCCATTTTAGTCTAATTTTGACTGAATTGCTTCAAGCGAGAGTGTCAAAATAAACCAAATGCTTTGATTACCAGAGCTTGGCAACAGCTGCTGTTTGGTTTTTGGAAAGAAGCCAGTTGATTTTTAATAAAACCAACATGCTGTAAAGGTTCACCGGGTAGCAGCTGCACATGGTGCTTATCAAGCCGTCAACAGCAGGAGATCTTTCAGGGATTTTACACAAGGAAGTATAAAGAAAAATATTAGCCTTGAGTGTTTTTCTTTTTTATTCTTCACATGCCAGCCATTTAAAGGTTGTTGCAGGAGGAAGACATGTCTGGGTCATGACCTTTTAAACTGTCCACTTCACTGACTTGCCCGACTCGGCTCGCATTTTAACAAGAAGAAAAGGTTTCACACAGGAAAGAGAAGTTTCTCTACTAAGGAAAAGGATCTGTGAGAAATGGGGGCACTAAAAAGTAGGAGATGCTGCCCTAACGGTGCTGTTAAGTGCTTGTTTTAGCCACTAGGCTTGTTGAGGACCCATATTTATCTTGCGACCCATTCAAAGCGAGCTGAATGGTACAGGACGTAAAAAAAAAAAAAAAAAAAAAACATCTCCAAACTTCAGTGTTGGAAAACTGAAGCAAATAGTGGAATCTTGCGATCACCACATCTCCATAGTCGTCCACCAGATTCTGTCAAAGTCTTTTTTGTCCCACCAAAATATTTAAACATTTGGATTTTGCTAAACTCTGGTGGGACTTCAACTGGAACCAACAAACATTCCAGGATGAATATATGAAAAGGAAACTCATGCCCATCATTAGAAATAGGGTCCATCATTGGGTCTTTTAACACAAAAGAATTCAAAATACACGTGTAAATAAACGCAGAAATGATTCACCAGACATAAAATCAACCTTCTTCTATTCTCTGTCTCCAGATCTAAATTGTACAGAAAACCTAGAGCAGAGCTGAAAAGAAGAGAGCATAACAGAAGACCCAAAGGTCTGAATAATCTAGAAAGATTGTGTATAGAGGACCGACAATGGTCCGTCTCTCAGGGAATGCTCCAACCTTTTCAAATGCAATACAAACTGAGCTGTCGTATTGGCACGAGGGAGTTGTAAGATGTATCGACAGCAGGAGTGCAGATTATTGTACCTCTGCTTATTTAGTTTAAAACAAGCATTTCTTAATGTGGAAATATTTCCCACACTGCATAAATTTTTTTGTTCTCAGTGTGAGATTATGCAACTAGAGTAAATAGATATTTAGTTTAGTGCTTTTCACACATTTTTCGCAGGGGTGCTATTAACTCAGCCCAGTACCCTGTTAGAATAATAAAAAAAGATTATTTTTATGTTTAAAACAAACGTTTAAAGATCCTATCAAGAACATTTTCACACCAATTTAAAAAAAGGAACAAAATACATGTACATTGTTCTTACCAATTCTTCCTTTTTTGTGAATATGTCCCGGCATAATTCCAATCTTGCACTCTCCAGGCTGTAAAAGAAGCAGGAAGAATTACCTTTTTTTTTTTTTTTTTTAAAAAACAATATTATAAATTCAAAAAGCCAACTTGATGTCAAGCTCTCAAGTGCAAGTTTCATTTTTTTTTCACTAAAAATATTTTTCTATATAAAGCTGGCAGTATTTTTTCTGTCGTAAAAATTACATGAAGCAAATTTTATCTCCTTAGTCAGATCTTTGCAATAAATTAAATCAAATTAAAGTCACCAGATTTCAACTTTAGATTAAAGCCCATCTATCCACCGAATACACTGAAAATAAAGCACCTGCCAATCCACGTGATGCAGTTTGTACTTGTATCTCTATTCTACACAACATATACATAAAAAGGCTTTGCATCATCGAGCATCTGTGTGTGCGCTTACATTGATGACTCCCGGGCAATTGGGGCCTACGAGGCGAGTGGAGCTCTGACGCAGGAGCTTATGTTTGACTTTCACCATGTCCTGCTGTGGGATTCCCTCAGTGATGCACACCACCAGGGGTATCTCTGCGTCTATTGCCTCGATGATGGCGGCGGCCGCAAACGGAGGAGGTACATAAATCACAGTCGCTTCGGCTCCTGTACCCTCCTTTGCCTGAAACAATGAATGAAAGATGTTGGGAAATTCTGAGGTTGTCAAACAGTGCCACCTAATGTTACATACTTATATAAATAAGTCTTCATGGGCTTACTGCCCATATTAACCATGCTTTTTCATTAAAAATATGATTAATATATATTTTTTGTTTGTTTTTCTTTTTTTTTATTTAAAAAATGACTTGCCTCCTTGACTGAGTTGAAGACTGGCAGGCCGAGGTGCGTCTTCCCGCCTTTCCCAGGAGAAACTCCTCCTACAAGCTGCGAGCCATAGTCAAGAGCCTGCTGACTGTGAAATGTTCCCTACCAGACAGGAAGAAGCAGGAATTAGTGTGCAGGTGTGAGTGATGAACTGGGATGCAGCCCCTTCTAGAGCGTCCCTATTGAGATATCATTGCAGACACGTTTAGGAGAAAATATGCTTCCACCCAGGATTAATCACCTGAGGAGCTGGGTACAGGCCGAGCACCAGGAGAAGATGAAGCTAGCAGAAAATTTATTTAGTGAGAAGGAATCGAAATGTCCTTCACAAATAAATAATGGTGTGATATTAGTTTAATCTCCGGGCAGACCATTTGAAAAACAAATTAAAAAAGCAGCCTGGATATTCCCCATCGACACTGGCTGTAAAATATTTCACACCAAAGAGACTTTGTGAGAATATTTCACATGCTGTCACTATCGTAGATGCTGGAGAGGAAGTGTCACAGCTGTACTGCAACATTTGGGGAATTTTAATTCCTGACACTTTAAAAGTTTATGTACAGCTCAAGGACTTCTCCTTACTTACTGCGTAAAAATAAACAGATAGTAGCAATGTGAGATCATCTCCCTCAGTCTGGAAAGAAACTCAAACAAAAACAAACAAGAAGTCTTGAAGAAAAAGCCCATTTATATTCATATCTGTCACACAGACTCAGCTGAGCTTCAGGTTTTGCCGTCTTTCAATAGAATTCAATACACCCCGCTCGTGTCATCCAGGCTGATGTGGATTTCCAGTTAACTTTGAGGTTTGACCTGTCAATTCTGAGTTCGAGAGATTTTCTTTGTGAGGGACATAACAAAAATAACAAACAATAACTTCTACAGGTAGTAGTTTTGAATCCAGCTTAAATGGGAGTTAAATGATCCTCCCTATTTATGTTTTAAAGGTATGTTCTTCACCAAAACTCAAAGTGTGTCAAAGCACATGCTGCAGGCTGATATATTAGACTGAAAACAGATTGTACTCTTAGTTTAACTGCACTTAATAAATAAAGGGGAATATAGGTTTTTCAAAATATCCCCTATTTATTTATTAGAACACATCAGGGGGAAATTTTCTGACTCTTACCTGCTGAATATAAAAAGGTAGCAATAACCTCAAATACGGCTTCTCAGTCGCTTCCTCCTGATTCGTCAGGAACTTGAATGTTAAAGTGCAGTCAAACCAAACGTAAGAAAATACTTTTTATGAAAATGGTTGCCTTGTATCAGAATGAGAAGTTGTCACACTGACTCGGTTCATCATCTGTTGTACTTTACTAGAAAAAACACCAGAGACAAGTATCAAGCTTTTCCAATATTTCTTTCTTACTTTTGTTGTATGACTTGCTGATTCCCTATTTTCTCCTAAGAACTGTAATGTAAAAAAAATAAAAATAAAACATTCATGGCAGTTTCTTTGATAGTAGCCCCAGTTTCAACAGAAAATAGAATAGAACAAGTAGCCTCCAACAAGAGATGCATCAATCCCTCTGCCAAAGATTAGTGCATGTCTGGTTCAAACCTCAGATAGCTTTTAGAAATGCTTACTGAAGAGAAAAAAAAACACAACATATGGTCAGAAAGTCATAAATTTTTTCTACTGAGGAAAATAACTTTCACACCTTAAGGCTGCCGAAAAAAGTTAGATGTGATGTATGCATGAGGTGAAGGCTGTTATTGCAAACTTTGGGAATCATTACTACTTCCTGCTCAAATAATTAGCACCTTGAAAGATCATTTGAACTAAAAGTCAATTTAAAAAAAAATAATAAAGCCAACCATCCAATTATATGTATAATAGAAAAAATGTTTGGTCCATAAGTTATGTGCATAGATAACTAGTTGATCCAAGCTGATTTTCTGCCACATTAATCCTCAGAGGCTGAAGTCAGTTAAATAGAAGCAAAAATGAAACAATGTAGGCAAAGCAGGAGAAGCAGAAACTACAAGTGAAAATAAATGACCTTAATGCAAAAATGATAACCAGCCTATTATGTAGAAATGGAAGCCATGCATCAGCATTTTCACCTCCATGTGTAATAGACTCCTTCACCCTGCTACCTCTGCTGTTTTTGGCACTCATTACTATCCAAAATGTTGCGATAATTTTTGAAAAATTGCTTGCTTATCAAGGCAGAAGGACATGGCCATGTGCACCCAATAGCACTTGCTTCATTTGGTGTCTTTCTTTAATTACCAGGAGTGCTCACTGGAACTATATTTAACAACCCTAGATGGGAAGCTGGAGAAACAAATGTGCTAAAGGACAGAGGACGGATATGAATCTATGGAAACCAGGTTTCTGGCTTATTGAGCACACTTTGTCAAGACTTTTATCATCCCCGCCTTGTTTAATGAGATTCTCCTCAGCTTTTCCTCTTTTACAGATTCACTTCAGGAATAAACAATCTGTCATTGAGATTCATTACCATCGACCTATGAATTGAAAGTGTGCTAAAGGCTTGTTGCTGGGAAGAAAGAAAAAAGGCAAAGTAAAATTTTTTTGTTTTTTTAAAAACATGACCTCATATCAAGGCAAAAAAAAAAAAAAACCTGCTCAAGATTAAGGAAACGAAATAAACACCAGATTCAATGCCCACATGATTCTGACTCTCGTTAACAGCTAACTCACAGAGTCTGTTAAAAAATTTAACAAAAACTCTTTTTTTCCTCTATTTTATCTGATTTTATGTGCAACAATGCTGTTTGACACTAAATTAAACCTTTGATAGTGTGTAACATTACAGGCATCTTGTTTTAAAGGCAGAGAAAAGACAGCTAGCTGGTGAGTGGAAACACAAGGGAGTGAGGGAAAAATAATCATCTCCATCCACTGATTATAAAATGCAAAAATTAAAGGTTTGAAAAGCTGAGTCTTTACTACAGAGTTGCATGTAACTAAAGTGATGTGAAATGAGAATCCAGACGAGTCGTGTTTACAAACCTGCTTTCCTGTGAAACCTTGGCAGATGACCTTCGTGTTCTTGTTGATGTAGAGGTTCTTTCTGCTTCCTGTATAACAGTGTCTGACTCCACTCTGCTGCACTGTTGGATCAATACAGAAGAAAAGCAACACAGGGAGCAATCAGGTGAAATACATCAATACACAAGCTGACATTATTCAACAAAGCTTTTCACAGGTGTGGTTGGAAAACATTCAGTTCAATAAAATAGAATTTATCCAACATTCAGACAGTCCAAGTCTTGTTTAACAATAAAATATTAAAGTTTTACTTCATTTCAAGAAGAATAATCAAACCCGAGTTGAATACTCTGCAGTGTTTCAACAAAAATTACTCTTGCTTTTCACTGAGCAACACTACCAGCTTTCTGCAGACTTAATGGCTCCGATTTTCAGAAACTATAATCAAAACCATCTTTAGTATTTAGAATTGAACATATTTACTGGGTTGATTTGCAGTGGAGCTGCTAACAAGTTAAAAATCTGTACAGCATGAGATACTGATCTTACAAAGTATGTGTGTGCATGTGTGTTTATGTAACAAGAGCTCAGTTTCACAACTGCTCCAAATCTTAAACACCGACCATTTAATTCTGAAGCAATGAGATTTATTCACAACCGATGTGGGATAGACATAACCTCATCACGCTGCAGTCAACCGGTTGAACTGATTTAACCATTTTAATGTACATAATGTGATGCTTTAATGAATGGAAGAAGCACATGACTTGATAACGTGTTGAATCATGAAATGAAATCAGAACAACAAGGTTAAATCAGTTAATCATGTTAGCTACTTATTGACCAAACCCATTTGTCTTCTGAAATGTCATTGCAAGCTCTGGGAATGAGGGCTGGCCTTTGTTCCCCTCTGCTTCATGACATTTCATCAACTACTTTATTAAACAATATTGGAAAAAACAAATATATTTTTTTGCAGCCTAAAAGTTTTCACTCTGACCAAACCACTCTATAAACTCAATAATCCAAAACAGAAGCTAATGGTCAGTCCCAGTGTTTACAACAGCTGGGTGGAACTAAATAGAGCTAAATAGAGAAGAAAAAATATAGACTATAGAATTTTATATAGTTAAGTATTTGCAATTGCAGTTGTGTGCAATACCAGCTTTTCTTAGAGATTAGGCGTTAAGCAAAATATATCAATCAATCACCAAAATAGGAAGGACTCAGGTTGCTGCAAGCATAACATTAGATATCAATCTTTCTGTATCAATGCAGACATTTTCAAATGTCTCAAGTTATTTTCATTATATGGTCAATATGTCATTTCCCCCACAATCAATATTTTTTCTTCTTTGCACTTGATATTTGTCCCTTTAAAAAGTATTCCAACTCCTTGAACATTTTCATGTGATATATCATTACCACCTTAAACTTTGATGCAAATCATTGGGTTTTTATATGACAGACAATCAAAGTAGTTTATGACTCTGATGTGGAATAAAAATTATACTTGTTTTTTAAATTTATTATTTTTAACTTTTCAACCTGAAAAGTGTGTCATGCCTTTGGATTTAGTCCTGCTGACTCTCTTACCCATAAATACAAAGTATAATAAATCGTCTTAAGAAGTCATAGCGAACAGATCAGAGATAACACTGTGGAGAAGTTTAAAATAAAGTTAGTTTATAATAAAGAACTAAGCTTTGAACATCTTAATAAACACTGTTTAATCTGTTTTCTTGAAAGGTAAAAAGCATTGCACAACTAGAAACCCACCAAGACACATTCATCATCCATCTAAACTGATAGGTAGAGCAACAGGAGTATTAAACAGAGAATAAGCCATGAAGCCCATGCTGACACTGGAGGAGCTACAAAGATCCATGACTCAGGAGGAAGAATCTGTTGACAGGATAACTATCAGTAACACACAGCACAAATATGTATTTTTAATCAAAGATAAGCAAGAAGAAAGCCACAGTTAAAAGAAAGCTACAAAAAGTCCCACTTAATCTTCACCACAATCCATGTAGGGAACATGGAAAATATGAGGAAGACGCTGCTCTGGTCTGATATGATTAAAATCAAACTTTCTGACCTACTTACAAAGTGCTTTGTAAGCCTGAAAGCTAACGCAGCACATCACCCTGAACACATTAAACACACAGCGTGAAACATGGTGAAGTTAGCATCATGCTGCAGGGATGATTGTCTTTCACAGTAACAGGGAACCTGGTCACAGTTGATGGGCATCAGGATAAAAGCCTTAAACAATGAAATGGTTTAGATAAAAGGATATTTATGTGCATGGAAGACCCAGTCAGTGTCCAAGGTTAAGCCCATTCAATGCCCACACCTAAATATTACGACTTTAAAAATATTCAGATTCCATCCAATTTCATTCAACTAGGTGAAGAATGTGTGAAAGTTTGCCTAAGTGAATGTGAAGTGCTTGTAGAGATGAGGACCAAACAATGTGCACCTATACTTGTTGGCTGCAACAAATATTGACTCAGCATTGACAGAATAAAAATATGCAACGCTTTCGACTTATGCTTAAAAAGGCTTGAAAAATGTATCATGCATAATTTTTTCTTGTACTTCACTATTAAGTCCTAATTTTGTGCAAAGTTAGATAAGTGCTCTATGGGTTAATTTGAGGCGACAAACTGTGGAAAAACATGTAGGGTTATAAACAGTATTTTACAAAACGTATTTCTGAAGTCTGAGTGTGTAGCAGCGTTAATGGCCTGCAGCAAAGAGCAGCAGCTGCTGCAGCTCGGTGGTTGAACTTTGGCTCTGTTTCCAGAGGCTCATGCAGAGCTGAACAATGTCACTGTGCAAAGTTCAAAGAGTCAATACGAGCTTGATAATATAACTATGACTTTGGCAAACACAGTGTTGTATGTTGGTAATACTATCAAACTATATGCATCTGTTGAGCAAACCTTATGGCGAATATAATACAGCTGTAAACAGCTAAGTATGTGGCTAAATGAGCCATTTCTACAAGAGTTGCTGTAGCAAAGCAGTTTAACTCTGACTTTTCAGAACATGTCAGGTCAAACAGTGATACTATTGTTATAGAAGTGAATGTGGGTTTATTAACTATAAATTGACCACTAAGCCAGTTGGCTAACTGTCAAGAGATTTCCCAGATTACTTCAGCGGCTGATGTGTCTGACTTTGAGGGCTCAGTGAAAGCTAACCCAGGTGTCAGTGTAGAGTTGTCCATAAACCTCAGAAAAACACCAGCGCACACATTATGCGGTACTATAACTAAACTCCTAAACCTCTCAAGCGAGCAAACCCACACTTAAATAAAATACTTACAAAGCAGCCTGGCAAACAACCTGCTATGAGACATCTTCGGTCATTCAGCAATGACACCACAGGCTAAGGACTTCGTACGTAGAATTTAGCTGACTTCAAAAGATCCAGTGAAACTCAAGAGTACCAATAAGCTTGAAAATAGATTTGTCTTAATCACAATAAACACAAAATCATTATTTATGAATAACCAACATTTTATTTCTTTAAATATTTGTTTATTGGATATCGAAATGAACACAAGCATTAATTTTGTCATTTTTCCTACAGGCAAAACAGTTCGAGTCTTTCACTCAGGGTGCACTCTGGGTATTGAAGTCCGTGACAGATTATTAGCGAGAGAGAATTCCGCTTCAGCTCTAGAGGGCGTCTCGACCTCATACGACTTTTAGTAAAAGTCACATGAATAACAGTGAAACATATAACTAAACCATGGCATTTTTTGGTGTGTGAACAATATCTTACAAACCGATATTCGGGTGGTTATCTCTCCTTTGACTTAATTGTCTTTGAAGCAGGCAAAATACATTTAAAATACACTCATAAATGCAGAAAAAAAATCAATTAATACACCTATGAAATGCCACTTCTAAGTAGTAAATAATATATTCTAAAGGTTTCATTTTTGACAAGTACCTATACTGATCATGGTTATCTTAATATATATTTTCTAAATCTAATTTTAGTCTCAATTGTTCTCAGAATCTCTTGGTTGTTCTTGTTCATCAGCTCATCATTTGCATTCATTTGTTATATTCTTATTGCATGACCTATATAGTTCACTGGCTGTCCCAAGGGGGTCAAAGATTATCTCCAAATAATACATATATAAAGTCTTGTCATTTCTTTTATACTGGCTATACACATTACAATGAAATTGTTTTTGTTTGTTTGTTTGTTTTTTAGAACACTTCTCTGTTCATATTCTGTATTCACATATGCTACTATTGGTAGTCTTTAGGCCCTGAGCAACAGTTTTCGTTCTTGTGTGACATTTACTACACTCCTAAGCTATGTTTAATTGGCAACAACTCATGTCGATTTGATGATAATTACCATCCATTTAGATTATGTCACTGAAACTAATAAAACTTCCAAATTCTATTTCATAGAAAATGTGAATATATTATATTATATATAGCATAAAACTAATAAATAGGATTAAAAATAAATAAAATAAATGATGTGTTACAAAGATAATATTGCATAAACAATCTTTGGGTAGACTAATGACTTAACAGTTTCTAGTGCACAGTCATTGACTTCCTTCATGAGGACAGTAGGACAAAGTTTATTTCTGAAGAAGCAAGCAGTTCTCAGAGAGCTGCCCCAGCATAATGAAAAGCTAAGTGGAAAGGAAAAGTCATTTTTTAGCCCTGCTGTATCTTTTTCTACAACACTATTGTAGCTTTTCAGCTTTGGATTAAGTGCTAAGATGTAATATAACTGTCAGTTGTGACACAGAAATAACATGATCATAACACATTTCTGTATCCGTTTTTATCATTGTTCCAATGTAATATCTAACCTTGTGAGAAACCAAATTTTGTTTTTTTCACAAGGTCATAATCATCCATGATTAAAAAAATAAACACGAGGTCATACCCAATATAAATAAACCAATTATTGATCATATCTTAATTTATTGGGATATTATATTTAACACATTTAAATTTTTGACATTATATAGTTTTCTGTTATGTTCTACATTCATGTAAAAATAAAATTTAACCTTCCCTTCCTCTTTTTGCTCAATTCAACTTACCCAATCACGAGCCACCAACTCCTCTGACGCTGATTGGCCGTCAACTACGATCACGTGTCACCTCTACGCAAATCTCTAAACTCATTTACACCCAGTTTTGTTCGTTCTCTTGTTGTGGTGACTTAAGTTTACGTACCGGCGTCGATCTGCGCTCAGAAAACAGCGCAGTGACACAAACTACCCCCAGGAACTACCCAAGTCAAACTCAAAACCCGGCCCTGCCGAGCAACTCAAGATGGTTTTAGAAACAATTTCAAAGATAATAAAAGTGCAGCTTCCAGCCTACTTGAAGAAGCTGCCGCTCCCGGAGACTATCGGAGGTTTCGCGAGGTTAACAGGTAATTTACGGCAGCCGCGGTGGGTTGCAACGTGAGGATGAACTCGTGAATTGTTCGGGGACAATTCACACTTAACACTCGGCTCTGATCAGTAGCCTGCACGGGTATCACAACTTTACCAGCACATTGCTTACGCTGTGTCCAATAATGTGAGACCTTAAACAACGCTTAGACAAATGCAGGAAGGGTAGTGCATAATGTAGTTTATCTCACGAGTTACATAACTTCATCTCAGGGCTGAGGAACTTAAAGGCAGTTTCTGTTGGTAACGATGAAAAACTATGATCTGCAACGTAGAGTCTTTGCTGCCCCGTTTTGGGTCTTTTGGTTTAAATTTCACTTTTGGCTAGCAGTTTCTGGGCTCATTAAAAAGAATAGATTTGATATCCTGTAAGAACATGATGACAGAGCAGGCTTGCAGAGTGTGCTGTTATGCATTATAAAATGAGGGAAAGACTAGACTATAAGTTTAGGAATTGATCTTGTAAATTCATATCTCATTTCCATTTGACTGACGGCCAACCCATTAAATTACACCAATGTATATATCAATAAGTCCTTGTTTAAGCTATTTTGTATAACGTTTTACCTCGATTCTTGTTAAAAGTAGGGCTGAAATGAGGACATAACAGTTTGATATCACTGTTAAATATTGAGACATATTTCTTGTCATCACCATACCACATGCTTTTTTCATTATCACTACAATCTCCCCACCACTACGTCTCATCTACAGTATTTATACAGTTTATTTTGACAGAGGACAGTAAAATCCTATTCAACTTACAAAATGTATTATGGATCATTAACTATTTTATCCTATCTATTGCAGCAAATTGGTCGTTTTAGACTGCAATATTAAATTTGCAATTGCAATTTTCTGTAGTGTGTTCTTTAAACTTTGTATACTAAAATTGAACTGGAATTTTATGTGATAGGTAAACCTAGAGTTTAATGTAAAAAAAACCCTCATGCATTATGGTTTCAATATGTCATAATAATGCTTAGAACTATCCGCGACCTTCAGCATATTGGACACAATCATTTCAGTCAGGACTCCCAACAGGCTGAATATATTATTGGCATGCAAATCATGAGATAGTAATACCCTGGCCTGGACAATTTATGATGTTGAAAAATGCAAAAGGGAGGACATCAAACATAATGGTTTCCTGATGGAGTTACTAGATATTTAACAAAAAAACCTGAATCTTTAGAACCAGGACTATCTGCAGCTTTTAGTCAGATCTACAAGTACTAATCTTCTAGGCATCTATTTAAATAAGTAGAATGGTAACAGAAGCAAAAATAAAACAAGAAAAAAGAAATGTAAAAATCTAAAAAAAAACAAAAAGGCATTCAGTTCTAATACTATTCTTGTGTTAGTACCAGCTGTTGTTCAGTGTAGCAAAGGGAAAAGTAGGTTTTGTCAAACTAACCCCCCAGTTTATCTGCTTAGCTGGTTTTTTGACCTACAGGTATTACATTTCAAGTCTTAGAAAAGTTAATTCACATTGTTTCCTGTTCCACAAGTACTTAGCTGTTTTACTTATGACCTAAGATTCATAGAAGCTGAAAATTTAATACTTTAATGCGTCACATAGATGCATTGGTTAAAAAAAAAAAATAAAAAAATGAAATAGCCTCTGTTTGCATGCTAACACATCATATCCCCATCTCTCTGCCCCAAAACTGATGCTGTGATAAAACCTGTAGAATCATCTTTTTCGCAGATACATCTGGAGATCTTCCAGGGCATGTATCTACTAGTTATGCACAGCTATGGACTCAAATGTTTCAGATCGAGCAAGTTTTAATGTCAGACATACATTACTTGTGTAAATACAAAAATCAGATTTTAAATGCTGATTTAATCATTAAGGGGGAAAAGTATAGCGAAGCAAAGTGTTAGGTAAAAAAGTAATGGCCTGTTCTTCTTCTTTGAAAATGACACATTATTCCCTGATCTAAATAAATTCCAGAACAGATGAGAAACAAAGTCATTGATATATATCACTTAGGAGAGGGTTATAAAACCACTCAGTGAGCCACAGTAAGAGTCATTATTCTGATGTAACTGTTGTGAGCCTTCCCAGAAGTGGCTGGGCAACCTAAACTCCTCCAAGTGCTTTTTGACGACTCATCCAAGAGATTACAATAGATCCCAGAATGAGGTCTGAAACACTGCAGACCTCATTTGCTTCAGTCAAGGTCAGTGTTCAGGATTCAGCAAAAAGAAAGAGACGAGGAGAGCTTCAGGGCCTTAATTGCTGTCAGACTGCCACTGGGCAGCTGTGGCTGCAATAAAGCCATCAGTGTGTGAATGTGTGCATGAAAGGGTGAATGACTACATCTAAAAAAATTAGGATACTGCATAAAGTGCAATATTTCTTGCCAGCTATCTCAGAAAGCGAAACAGCTATTTTATAGAGATTAATTACACATAATGTAAAATATTTCAAGCCTTTATTTTTTATTTGTTGCAGTTTTAATGATTATGACTCACAGGTGCACTGCGACAGACTGGCAACCTGTCTCGGGTGTACCGCGCCTCTCGCCCGGAACGTTAGCTGGAGATAGGCACCAGCACCCCTCCCAACTCCACTAGGGACAAGGGTGTTAGAAAATGGATGGATGGATGGATGGATGGATGGATGGATGACTTATAGGTAAAGAAAAAACAAATTTTTGTAAATTAGAATGTCCTATTAGACTAATAAAAACTGATGTTATAGAAACAAATGTCAGACTTCTGAAAAGTACTTTAAGCCCCGCCTTGCATGAATTACTGCATCAATACATCATGGTATAGAGGCAGTCAGCTTGTGGAACTTTGCAAGTGTAACGGAAGCCCAGATTGCTTTGATAACTATCTTCAGGTCATCTGTCTTGCTGGGTCTGGTGCCTCTCATTTTCCTCCTGACAACAACCCTTAGAGTTTCTATGGGGTTCAGGTCAGGTGACTTTGATGGTCATTGAAAGGCTTTTGGTACCTTTGGCAGTGTGGGCAGGTTCCACGTCCTGCATGAAGCAAACATTTCCATGCAGCTTGTCAGCAGAGGGAAGCATCAAATGATCTAATGCTCTATGCATACGCTTGGATTGACTGAAAACACGGTGGACTAGAACCAGCAGGTGGCATGGCACCCCGAGCCATCACTGACCGTGGAAACTTCACACTGGACTTGAAGCAGTGCTGATAGATTCTGAGCCTCTTCCTTCATCCTCTAGGATCTTGATTTCCAAATTAAATGCAGAATTATATAATTTACCTGAAAACAGGACTGTGGACTAGGCCTGGGCAATAATTCAATAACAATATATATCATGTTAGACAAAAGATCAACGTCAATAGAAAATACTTGGACATCCCAAGTTTTGTGCCTCATAACTGCTTCAAAATAGGTCATGTCACCAATTTGGTGACATGACCTATTTCAGATATTTATAGCAAACAACTAGCCCTTAATTATTGAATTTGACCTGTATGAAATGCTTATATCGTGATAAGTTTTCAGCCATATTGCCTAACTGTACTCTGGAACCATTGTGCAGAAGTCCAGTTTTTTTTTTCTCCTTAACCCATGGAAGATGTCTCTAACATTGTCTCTGGTGAAAGAGTGTCGACACGGGGAACGCAGCATCTCTAACCCATGTTTAGTATTTTTTCTGTGTGGTGGCTCTTCTGGAATCGATTTTGCTTAACATTAAATATTAGAAAGTTTTTGAACAGAGCTTTTCAGACAGAAGACTATCATACTGGCCTTGCGACAGACTGGCAACCTATCCAGGGTGTACCCCGCCTCTCGCCCGAAACGTTCGCTGAGATAGGCACCAGCACCCCTCTGACCCCATTAGGGACAAGGGTGTACAGAAAATAGATGGATGGATGGACTATCATACCGACTTCTTTTTAACCTTTCCAGGAGATTATCCAGCGTTCATCATGACTCAAGCACTTAGTAGGACAGTGATCTAATTCGCACAAGTATGGTGACCCCTGAATGGGTCAGTGGTAAAAAAAAAAATACAGAAGGGAGGTTTTTGCGGAGTCTGATAAGGCCACTTTAGCTTGATTGAGTGGCTTTGCATTATCTTAATCCGTTCGTACTCAAATGTGGTTGAGTTAAAAATAATTCTGCATAGAGACTGAACCAATATCCTACACAGAAATGTAAAGACTCAAACGATTGTAGTTGTTGCCCCTAAAAGTGGCACAACCAGTTGTTATTAGGGGGCAACTGAATTGTTTATTGGGTAAGGCTGGTGTATATGTGTCTCCATTAATATTTGCAAGATGATCTGAGCCATTTGATTAAAAAAAATGCAACCTCAAGTGGTAGATACTTTTTTACAGCTCTGTATAAAAGAGCCTCTGTGTCTTGTTGCCTCTGTGTCTGCAACAAGACACAGAGGCATACAAACTGGCTTTAGCATTAATTCCAGTTGTGCTCCAGCCTGAATGCTGAAGTCAGTTTCTTATGTATGTCCACAGTGTCTGAGTGGCTCCGGTTGCTGCCTCTCCTTGGAATTTTGGCCCTGTTGGGCTACCTGACCATTCGTCCATTCCTGCCTAAGAAGAAAAAGCAGAGAGACAGCCTGATCAACCTGAAGATCCAGAAAGAGAACCCCAAAGTGGTCAACGAGATAGACATTGAGGACTTGAACAGCGCAAATGTGTGTTACTGTCGATGCTGGCGCTCCAAAACTGTGAGTTGACTTCTTGGCTTTGACCGTAGAATCCTATAAAAGCTAACCTGCAGTGACAAGTGAGACTGTGTTTTGTCGTGCATTCTGAAGTGATAAAAGTTAAAAAGCTGTTATTTTGCCATATTAAGACAGATATAGTATCATTAGGGGTTTATGCAACTTTCTGATTCACTAAAATAGTTATGTCCTGTTTTTAGTTTCCTGTTTGTGACAAGTCACACTTAAAGCACAACGAACTAACCGGGGACAACGTGGGACCTCTCATCCTCAAAAAGAAGATACTATAGTTGACCACAGAAAGAAGTTTACGTCTGACTAGTCTGTACTTCATCTTTTCCTGGTATTTTGTTTTCCTTAGAAAATGCAGTCCATTGAATTTTTTTTAGTTGGGGTAGTTTTGTGTGTTTTCATTTTTTTTAAATTTTTATTAAGCTCTCATTGGTTTTCTAATTTACAGACATAATTGTTTAGCGTTAACTTTATGATACCTTCTTATAATGTGACCTGGAGCTTGAGGGCTGGTGTTTGTTCCACTCAGTATAATGGTTGTTTAATTGAAATACCCAATTTATTAGTCCAACTTGCATGTAACATTTTACCTTGTATGCCTTCATTTAGCTGTTTCTAGACCATTTGCCAGCTTGAGTGCCAAATTATTTTTACCACAACAATTTAGAGGTGTGATATATTTTCTGATAGATCAACATGTATGTATGTAATGATGAATGTATGTATTCATAATTGTTACGACCCGGCTCGACTGGTCGCAACAAAAACTGGGAGGACACAGCAACCAACCGGTTTTTAACCTATGAAAGGCTTTTATTAAAACAATCAACAACGTCTAGGGGATGGCATGAGGCAACAGCTCGGCGTGGGGCAATCACAGCCTGGTCCCTTCACACCAGGAAGTCCGGACTCCGACCTGGTCTGGACTGGATCACCGTCTGCGCGGCAGGCTTGCTTCCACTCACTCTCACCCCAGGTCAACCTCTCCTCCCAACTGGGACGGCGCTCCTTAAGTACCCAACCGGTGGCTGCGTAATGGAAACTCCTCCCACGTTGAGAACCTTGATTGATAATGTTAATTGACAATTACACACATACCACACAGAACGGCTCAGCAGGGCCGTCACAATAATGTATGGGATACTTACTGTAGATTCTTGTTGTTTTGTTCATAGACATTTATTGCTGTGAGTTCTGTTGTGTTGAAACATTTCAAACCACTGTGCTGTTGAGGTTTCAGAACTGCAACAAGACTTTTCTGTTTGAATTGCTGTATTCACTGCATTTGGCTTCTTGGCAGAATACTTCCTGTAGTATGAAGCAAAAAATATTTTCACACTTAACGTTGGTTTTTACAGTTAGTTCTTTGTTCTCTATTTATAAATAACTTCATGTATGTTATTTGCTAGACTAAGTTGTTCATACTAAATGTTAATAGAACTGGTCATGAGTAATTCAGTTGCTTACGTTGGCAGAACCTCACCTTCTTTTTCAATGCTGTAACTTAAGCTGAAAATGTAATTGAATGTCCCTTTTAACTCAGTTTATCATGTCCTTGTTGTCTTTTATTTAATTTCATTATAAAATTGCATTAAGTGTCTGTGCTGCAACAGTAAACATAATCAGCTTAGGCTGCTCTGGGAGTTTAATAAAATACAAAGAGTATGTGCTTCATGGGTTTGATGTTCACCACCAGTCAAAAGTTCAGATTTACATGGTATTTTCCACATTTTATGAAAATTAAAGCATTATGTGTTATGGTAATGGAATAAATAGAAAGGAATCATCTTGTTAACTTGTCAAGTTACAGAACTTTGTGTAATTGGCAATACAGACTCAGCTTTTTGTTATAACTAGTTTGCATCAACATTCTGGCTCTTGCTCCATTGCATTGGGGAGCACTATATTGGTTGCATTTCCAATTTAGAAGTCAGGATAATTTATTTTGGTTTTATTCCCAACCTGTTCTGCCTTTCCAAAAACAGCTGGCTGGGTAATACATAAATTCTTCCCTAAGCCCTTAGGGTGGGGTTTTGACGAGAAGTTGTTGGACATTTCAACATAGCTGAACATTCTCAGCAATAATTGGGAAGGTTTTAAGAGTGTTTTTCTTACAATGTAAAAAGTAAAACAAAACAATGCTCCAGGAGTTTTTCTAATGTGAATAGATTTTAATTTTGAAAGAAAAGACACCTGTGTGCATGCCTTTTTGGGACATAATAGATGAGCTTAAGTTATAAAGCAGCTGTTTTAACTTCTCAACTTCAGAGATAAATTGATGTGAAAAAATTCTGAAATCAAAACAAATCTGCAGCTACACAGGATGTCAAATTAATAAAATATTTAGCTATATTGTTTGGTTATATGTATAAATAAAAAAGACAATTTTGTGAAAATGTGATTTATTGTTTGGTAAAAATCTAAAACTGTAAATTCATCATAAATAGTGTCTTAATTTGTAATCTTTTCATTTACATAATAAAAATGTAAACAAATTAAAAACAGCACACTGCATATTTATGTAGTAAAAAAAACTAACACTTAACAGTTATGTAAAATTTGTTCATAATCTCTAAAAATATACAATCACATTAAAGTTCAGATAAACGTCAAAAGTTGATGTGGGATTTTATACCACAGTGCATGAGGTTGATTCTGTCAGAGTTTAAGCAGCATTCTGTATACAGTGAACCCTGGTTTTTCGCGGGGGTTGCGTTCCGAAAAGAACCCGTGATAGGCGAAATCCGTGAAGTAGTTACCTTTATTTTTTACAATTATTATACAGCATAATTAAATACTCTACATTGAAACCAAAGAACA